>PVJA010030517.1:0-14440 GCA_004027025.1 Myocastor coypus | reverse complement strand
GGTCAGGGGAGATCTCCCACAGAGAGGGGGCAGCGTGCCCTGCCCAGAGAAGGCTTTCTCTCCAGATCTGTTTGGAGCGGTGATCTCCTGGTCGCCGGACACTGGTGTCACCTAGAACAAAACAGAGCCTGGATCTCTCTGGAGAGAGAGTGGATATGAAAGAACCTGGCCTGAGTGGGAAGGAGGCCTTTCCACCATGCCCTGGTCCCACGTGAAGGTGTCGTGTCACAGAGGCTCTGTTTGTCTGGTCCTGCATGCTCTCCAACACAGTTCTGTGTCCTGTGTGGCAGCTGCACATCCAGTCACGTTGCCCAGCTGTCCCCAGCACCTCCCCTTCCCCTGGGAAGTCTCCCCTGGTCTCTTCTGACCTTGTGCAGAGGTTCCCCCCAAATCTGGATGCGGGGCGGTGAGCATCGAGGAGGTTTGCAGGACTGCAGTGATGTGTGGGGCTGAGGTGCAGCTGAGGCTGGCGGTGAGCCCAGGCTGGGTCAGAGTTCTGAAAGAAAATCAGGATTCCAATTGGATAATTTATGGGGAGCTCAATAAATGGAATAGCTACAAAGGAGCGGGGTGGGAGAGGGTAAACACCAGAGGGTGACACTGTAGACCTGGGCTGTAGACACTGGAGAGTGCTGGCAGGAAACACAGCACAACAGCGCTTTGGGACCTCCAGCCCGAATCTCCTGTTCCTGTGATGTCAGTTTCTATGGCAGAAACAACTCAGTAGGCATGATCTGAGGATTGTGAGGTGGGACGTGGTCCTGGACTAGCGGGTGAGTTCAGTGAGGTACCCTCCGGTGATGGCCGACTGGTTGGTGTGATAGGGATTTTGTGGCATGCATTTTCAAGCTGACCAAACTTAGAGCAGCCCCCAGGGCCCTTCATTACTCAACACTCAGATTAGGCGCTGCTCTACGGCATGGCTGGAAATGGGAGAGATACAGTGACACCTGTGGTTTGGGAAGGTCTTTAGGGCAGCAAAGTGGCCAGATGGGCAGGGCCCAGCCAAGGGGTGGGGAATGGATTAGGCAACTCTTGCCAACTTCCAGGCAAGCGATGCTGTGGGCTGCAGGTAGGTGGGAGCAGGCACGGAGGGGAAAGAGAACAGTGCTGCTGAGGGAGGCGAGAGACATGGGTGAGGGGCTGCGCATGTCTCAGCCAGGGGTCAGGTTTCACCGCATCTGAGATGCTTCGGGTTATAAGACGTGAGAAGAACTCAAAGAGATTAAAAAAGAAGGAGAATGTTCACCTCAGAGATGGTGAAATACAGCGGTTAGGTTCAGCTGGAACGCCCAGCTTCTCCCAGGCACTGCGGAGTGGGGCTCACCTTGTGTTAGGGAGCAGGACAGTAGTCAGATTGGGATATCTGGTACCTGACGGACAGCGTCGGTTAATGACGTTCTGCTGTTCTTGATGAAGCAACAGGCTGGGGGGGCGGGGCTTCGTGTGGTGGGGACCTCATACACTAAGAAAGTTCTACCCAGGTGGCGTAGAACTTATGAGGCCATAGTCATGCTCTGGTTTATGACAGACGGATTCTGTTTATTTATTTTTTTAAAGGTGTTTTTAGTGGCAGTACTAAGGGATCTGGCGTAATGTTTCCTTTTCCAGATTTCTTGCACTGTAGAGGAGCTTGGATTTCACAGGCAGATGGAGCCATTACCCATGTTTTTCTTCTACAGTGACAGCCTTGCCCGCCTGTAATCACAGGGCACCGTCATCTCTTTGTGAGCTGGGAAGGTCCTTTAAACACTGTGGGCATGCGTAGATGGCCCAGATCCCACTTGGAGGACCCCAAATTTCCCTTTCATAGTGTGTAAATCAAACCCATCAGCATTCTGGAGGGGCAAGACTGCCCTCTGCCGAGAGGTGCGTGCAGGGCTGGAGCTCAATATGCCAGGGTGGGCCTAGCTGATGTACACCAGTGGGCCCTGTCCAAAATCCCAGGACCCCAAGATGCAGTTTTGCCTTTTTTGAATTCGGATAAAAAGTTTTACGTGAACATTCTTTAAAAGTCTAGAGCCAGACCCCTATGTTGCAAGTTGTTTTAAAACAACATTTGCTACTTTGGAAAAAATACTGTACTTTTTTTTTCTTTCTTTCCTTCTTTCTTTCTTTCCTTCCTTTTTTTTTTTTTTTTTTTTTTTTTTTTTTTTTTTTTTTTTTTTTTTTTTTTTTTTTTTTTTTTTTTTTTTTTTTTTGGTGGGACTGGGGTTCAAACTCATGACGTTGCACTTGCCAGGCAGGCACTTGTGCCACGGAGCTATCTCCCCAGCGCCCCCCCCTTTTTTTTTGTATTTGGTACAGGGTCTCATTACGCAGCTCGGACTCGTAGTGATCCTTCTGTTTTGAGCCTCCTCAGTGCTGGGATTACAGGACTGTGCCACCATGTCTGGACTTGGTAGCAGGCACAGTGCACCCCTAGGACAGGGCCTATGCCAAGGCATGTGGGACTGGGGATTGAACCCTGGTCCCTGTGCTTGCCAAAGCAGACACTTAGTCTGCTGAGTTATCTTGCCGGCCCTAAAGTACTATAAATATTTTTTTGCCTTTGCATTCTCAGGAGGGCTCAGAAAGCCTGGCTCACTGAACAAGGGATGTGGGTCTTGGGCTCAGCCTGAATTTGAACCTCAGTTCCCCTTGTGTTCCTGGGTAAGCTTCTGGTCCTTCTTGTGCCTCAGCCCCTTCCTGAAAAACAGGAGCAGTAAACAGTCCCTGTTCATGAACTGTTGAGAAAACCAAGCATTGACCACGTTTTTTTTTTTAAAAGAATTTTATTTATTTTATTTATTGTTTCAGAAATTTTGTTTGTTTATTTATTTATTTTTATGGCCGGCTCAACCTGCCCTGAGGGCAGGGCTGGCGCAGCATGTGGTGCCGGGGATCGAACCGCAGTCCCTGAAGCCGTCCAAGCTTTCCTAAGCAGGTGCTTTAGACCACTGAGCCATCCTGCCGGGTCCGCAATGACCATGTTGGGAGCAGTGCTTCCTCACACAGTGTAAGATTAATGACGATAAATGCAATATGGGACACAAGGAAGCCTTCCATTGGTGAGGACAGACACTGTCCTACGTGACCTTTCCCAGCAGTCCTGTGAGTAGGTGCTGTGTTCACCTCCATGTTGTAGAGGAAGAAACTGAAAGAGTATCTAACTATTTCTCCACTGAACTTGTGCCTACTGGATTATAGAATAGTGTACTTACTGCTTCATAAGCCTGGCTTCCCCTGTGGGACTGTGTGTTCCTGGAATGTTATTACTTGAGCTGTATCTTTACAAAATTTTTTTTTAATGTATGTAGTACAGGGTCTACAGGGTCTTACGGTGTAGATCAGACTCCTAATAATTCTCCTGTTTTCAGCCTCCCGAGTGCTGGGATTACAGATGTGCACCACCACAAATCTCAACCGCAAGTTCAGTGTGTCCCAGGCGTGGGGTCAGCACAGCAGGGCTGGGGATCAAACCCGGTCCACGGTGCTCTGCCTAGGCAGATACTTAAGTCCGCTGAGCTCTCTGGCCAGCCCTCGAGCTGTCTCTGGACCTGACAGACCTAGTGCCACGTATACGGCAGATAAGTAATGTTGAATAAATTGAAAGCCGCTTACGGGGAAGTCTCAGTCTAGAGTGCAAATATGCAAAGATCTTGCTGTTTGTTCAGCACTGACTTCCAACCAAACTAGAAGGCGCTTCCTGAGTCTCTATGGCAATAGCTTCCCCAGTGACCTTCAGGCCGCATTTGCAGCTATTCAGCTCCTGAGGCACATACCACGGTATGTACAGCACTGCTGGGACTGAGCCCAAGGCCTTGCACATAGTTTGAAAGCAGTCTACCCCTGAGTTACACCCAAGCCCTAAATATTTGTGTGTGTGTGTGTGTGTGTGTGTGTGTGTGTGTGCATGCACCAGGAATTGAACTTGGAACCTTGTTTTTGCCAGGCAGGCACTGTATTATGGAGCTATATCCCAGCCTCCTCCCTCCTGGATTTTGAACGGGGTCTTGCTAAATTGTCCAAGCTCGCTTCTAAATTTCCATTTTCCAACTTAGTAACCAAGTAACTGGGGTGACAAGCATGTCCACCATGACTTGTTATGAGGTATGTTTTTGGCTTGGGCTTGAAAAATGTTTCCTGGGTTAGGTTGGAGAGCACTGCTTTAAACAATAAGCTGAGACTCTCATTGTTGGAGTCACTGCCTTAGTCCTTACGCTTCTTCACAGACAAGGAAGGCCACTTGGTTGTTTTTGTTTGTTTTTCTTTTCTTACCACACATTAAGGCCAAACAGACAGAAAGTGGACCTGGTGAATAATCATAACAAATGTTCCTGCTTGCTCTGTGTTAAGCACTTTTTTAACCACACTGAATGGATCTAACGAGCCTTGGCTCTGTTTGTCCACCCAGCAATTCTACAATGTGGACACTCGCTGTGCCCATTGTTATTATGCCTAGTGGGTTGGCACCCTGTCCGATACAGCTGGGAAGTGGTGGGCGGGCTTCCTATATTCAGCTGCCTTTTGCTTGTGTGTTTTGATGCTGGGACTTGAACTCAGGCCCTTGGGCATGCTAGGCATTGCTCTACCCCCAAGTTACAACCCTGGCACTGATTCTGAGCTCTGGACCACTCCACACCGCTGAAGGAAGTCAGGGCCTCTTGGAATAATTCTGAAGCTAAGAAACAGCTAAATGGTGAAATATAATTAAAACAACTGAATGCAAGTTTTAAAAGTACAGGAAGGAGTGAGACCCACATAAACACTGCTACGTGGCCAAGAATGACTCCGTTGTGCGCTGTTTGTCATCTGCCAAATGCGATTTCGCAGGATGTGGTTGTTGGCTGGCTGCCTCTCGCAGCCACCAGATTCCGCTCTCCGCTGGTGTTCTTCCTTTTCCCTTGGGCCCTCCGGAGCCTTGTGTAGGCTCTCCTTACCCTTGCTCTCCTTCTAGGAGTCTCCAGGGTTCTGCAGACAGTCAGCAGGGTGTCTCTGTCTCTGTGTATGTGAACATATATATTATGTAGGTTACATGTATTCTGTAAAATATCTACATATCTATATCCGTATCACAGATCAGATATCTACTGATATATTTCTTCTTTAAATGTTGTATTACTTAGAATCAATTTTCTTTTTTTTAATGTATGCAGTACAGGATCTACAGGGTCTTACTGCACAGACTGGACTCATAATGATCCTCCTGTTTTCAGCCTCCTAAGTGCCGGGATTATAGGTGCGTGCCACCACACCCAGTCTCAGTGGCAGTCTCAGCGTGTCCCAGTGGCAGGGCTAGCATGGCACACTGGGGATTGAACCCCAATCCCTGAGTCTGCCTAAGCATGTGTTTTAATCAGTTGAGCTATCTGGCTGGCCAGAATCAAATTTCTTAAATTAAAATTTTATTCCTCAACATAAATATTTTGCTGTCTACATATAATCTCTTTCTTTCTGTATTTATGTTAAAAAAACAAAAAACAACCCCCCCCCCCCCAAAAAAAAAAAACCTGGCTAAAGTAGTTGCGGGACTGGCAAATCCCATCCACAATGCTCCAAGTGGGCTGGCGAGCTGCAGGCTCAGAAGCCAGCTGATTTTGTTGGCTCAGCCCAAAGCTGGTGTGGAGACAGATTCTTTGCTCTCCGGGAGTCCCTGCATCTTGCTCTTTAGGCCTTCCACAGATTGGATGAAGCCCTCTGGAGATAAACCTGTTTTATCTCCTTGCAAATCAAGGTTTATTCATTAAAATGTTCATCCCATCTAAAAAATACTGTCCCAGCAGCACCACAACCGATGTGTGGCAGAACAGCAAGGCACAGCAGCCCAGACCTAAATCTGCCCTTCACAGAGCCACTCGAGGGGGCTGGGAGCATTAGGACTTAGGCTGGTGTTCAGGCCTTTGGCACTAGGTCCTGAGGGGCCAGACAGGGCATCAGCGTGGGAGGGAAATCTGTCCAGACTCCCTGACCCCCATCAAATCCACTGATGTCACTGCATTGGGTCAAGGTAACTCTGGGACTCTGGCTTTTGAGTCCCAGTCCCTGGCTTCCAGCCTCCCTGGTCTGGGCTGGCTCAGGGGGCTGCGCTTGGTACAGTGTGTTCCGTCCCATGCTGTTCTAGCAGTCTCACACTTTGCGCCTAACTGTGGGCACTGGGGACTGCGGGTCTGCATCGCAGAGGATGCATGCTCTCTTGCTGTCCAGTCCCCACCCTGTGGAGAAGTTCAGGAGGGCTGAGGCCAAGCTGAGAGGGCTGAGCAACGGCTCCAGACCGGCCTGCTTTCTCCACCTCTGAAGCTGTTGTTTCTCTCCTCCTCTTTGAGGATCCTTGTCTTGTCACTGAGCTCATTCAGACAGCTCACGATAGTGCGCCCACATACCTCTAGTGTGGTTTTCTGACAGAGAACGAATGGTAGCAGTGAAGCATCCAGCCAGTCAGGCACCCCCAGGTAGCCAACAGGAAATCACAGCCCCCTGAGGACAGTGCACTTCCTGAAACCCAGGGAACAGCACCATCATCACCTACTGGACTTTACCTGGATCAGTGCCTTGGACCCCCACAATCAGTCTAGTCAAGGAGATGACACAGAAGGGTTAAGGCGGCCAAGGGTGCACTGCTGGCAAGGAATAGGATGGCGATTTGAACCTTGTACCAGCCATTTCCTCTTTCTAGAATGTTCTTTTCTTGCCTCTTCTGAAGCTGGCCCCTGGCCCCACACCTTCAGCATCAGCCTCTCAGATAGGTTCCCTCAGCCTTCCTCAAGCTGGTTTCTCTTGTCTTTTGTACTGCAGTCTCCTATTTATTCTTTTCCCAAGACTTACTACAAATTATTCACCTGCATTTTGGGCTCTCTTTGACTAAGATTTAAATTCCATCAAGGCAGGAACCATTTCTGTCTTCCCTATCAACCTCCTGCTGTTCCCAGGGCTTTGCACAAGTCTAGCACATAGTAGGTGTTCTATAAATGCCTGCTGAGTAAATTTTGCGTCAACTATAAAGTTCGTTATCCTGGTCATTGTACTATACAAACAGTACATGGAAATAGCCCACTTAAGTATAAATTAAGTATTCTGCTCTAGCTAGAATAAGGTTATTTTCTATGTGGCCCCAGAAATTTTTAGACACCACAAGGTAACAAGTTTGAGAGAAGGAACAGAAGTCTCCATAGGCCAGGATGAACATACTCATTACGGTAGAGGCTGACTTAAGCCGACACACACCACAGATACACCAGTGTGTGTTGCTGGAAAAACATTTATTGCAATTCAGTGTCAAAAATTTTTTACAAAAATATGCCACTGTCTGGTACAAACAACTGTAAAAATCAGTTCATCATGCAAGAAAAGTGTGCAAGTAATTTATACAGGACTCAGGTCACACAATATTCAACACACACCTTTGCACATAATTGATTTAATCTTACACTTTTAGTTACAATGTTGAACCCTGTAGTGTTTCTCATTAAAAAGTACATTAAAGCATCTAAGCTTAGGACATGGGCTGCAATCTACATGCCCACTAGCCAGGCTAATGGGCACTGCTAGGATAAGGGGGATACCAAAGGTTCTTGAGCTCAGAGCAGGGCTTGGAACTTTCTGTGCAACAGATTAGTGTGTCATTAACAAAACACAGAGAGCTATACTCTAAGGAAAGTCATTCATGCTCCACAAGTAATGTCATAGCGGGTGGAGTTTCACCAAGTTCAGAGTTTTGGAGCAGCCATCCACGTTTTGGCCAAATGGAGTAGGGCCTAGGTCGGGAGAGATTGGCTGAGGTCAAGGACATGGAGAAACGCAGCAGACACTCCCAGTGCCACCTCCTGGGTAAACTCACTACCTAGTGAGGATGGCCTTAGCAGAGTGAACCCACTGCAGCCTTGCAGCTGAGGTGTACCAGCGGGGAAGACGGGCTGGACGGATTCAATGGACCTCTTCGTCTAGGCAGAGAGGAAATAGCTGCTTGGTTATCATCAGAACCTGTTTTTCAAAAAACAAGCCACTACACAGCTCTTATCTTTTTAAGTACCGGCAATCTTTGTGATTAAAATATAAGTACCCAAGGTTAAAATGAACTTGTCCAAATAGGCTATGTACTCCAGCAAGCACGCTGTACTCAGCAGAATGTCGTACTCAACAGGCAGAGATCTACAGAACGCCGAGTGTGTCCTTCACTCTGGGAAGACTCAGGGGCTTAAGCTTCGGAGGCTGATCTGCAGCGCACGGGGCAGCGTGCCCCAGCGAGGATCCCGAGAAGAACCACGTGGGTGCAACTCGTCCCCAGCCATGCCACAAGTGCTCAGGGATGAGGCACGCACAGATCAGGTCTCCAGACACCTCCTTCCCACTCTGCCACTCGGTGCCAGCGGAGCTAAGGAACAGTTTCCGAACCTTTGAGACCCACTTGCTCATCTGCTTGAGAGGTATGAGTGCCGGATTCTGTCACCTCTAACCACTCTCCTGCGTCTACAGTCCTGAGTGGAAGTTTCTTTCATCTGGAAAACCATGGAAGTTTACCGTCCTGAACAAGACTGAGAACATACCTACATCCCCACATCAAGCGTAAAGGAGTTATGGCCTTGTTGGTTGGAACTATCAGGGCACCAGGATGTATCCAAGCACAGTTTGTCTGCCTTTGCCTAGAGGTTCGGGGGATTTCTGAGGTCTGTTTAAGCGCTAACAGCACTTCGGGCCAGCATCCAGTCAGAGATGCTTCACAGACACAAATAGTTGGAAGCAGATTTTAAAAACCCCAACAGATGTCAACAGAGAAAATGATGGTAGAGTTTAGTTTAAAAAGACACACATAAAATTACAATTAAAAAATTCACACATAAAATATAGTGTTTGCACAGCAAGAAGTTATTGCCCTATAGCCTAGAAGAAAAAAAAAAAAAAAAACTCAGGTGCTTCTAATAAACATTGTATTGAATGCTAAGACAGATACATTGTTGAACATCTCTTGCAATGATTTAAGTTCCTTGTAAACCTGACAACTTGCTTAGACAAAAGAAATTCCAAGCTCTTTCTGTTCTCCTACATAAAAACAGATGCAAGGACCCTGTGTTGAGTGCAAGCTCCTCGTGGGAAGGCGTTTGTGACCCTCAAAGATACTTGCTGTGACAATAACCGGTCTTACTTCATAGCGCCCTGCTGAGAACTCCAAGTCACTTCTATGTGAAATTGGTCACCACTACCAAATATCATCTCACCACTGGGGAGTTTCTGACCTTGTACCTTTGGCTTCTGTTTATCACTCAAGTGATTCATTCCCCCCAGACTAACAGCACTGAATAGTCTCATTTAAAAATCACGAGTTTTTTGGCTGAATCTTGCCATAAGACGAACTCGTCTCATCTTTATGCCATCTCCTTTCCACAAATGCTGAACGTCTGTCTCATGAGATTTCATGCTTGCTTCCCGGGAACCTTTGCGTTGGGCTGCACTGTAGCACCCCCACGGATCTCCCTGCACAGCTGGCTCAGAGCCCTATCTTTTCTGGAAGTCTGAATTCCTGCACAACGGACACCAACTTTGAATTCTGCTTTGCAAGGTACAGATGGGGGCAGGGAGGTACAGTGAACAGTGTGGGATCTTGCCTCTCCTAGCAGCCTCCACAGTCACGGCCTGCTTTGCTTTTATACCAGCGATTCTGAGCTAGGGCTTGTTTTTGTTTAGGCCAGGCTGTCCTGGATGGGTCAGTAAGGAAGCGCTCAGTCAACTGTGAGTGCCCTAGGACCAAGCGCTCTGCTAACTCGGGGCTTCCACATAGTTACCTACCAGGCTCTGGCCATGCCTAACAGAGACCACACAGCCAGACACACATACTCTGCCCCTCTGTGTTTTCCACTGTCTCCACCCCAACCATAGTGTCAGGGATGCCTTTTCTATTCTACTCCCGCTCCCTCTCTACCTACCATTTTCTTCCTTGCGCTTCTCTTCCAGTGAAAGAGGCCTGTACATGTTAGCTTATTGTCTTTTATCCTTAGAAAATTTATTTGACTTTTTCACACACCACATCCAACAATACTGAAAAACACGGGGGAGAGTCCATAGGCACACGTGGCAGACATTTTAGAAAGTTAGACCCTTCCCCTTTGGGTGGGTGGGGGCCGTTTTGCAAAGCTGTAGGCTATTGTGGGGTGGGGACATGTGATGTAAACTGTGTGCGCTGCTCCACTCGGTGAGGCTATTTTGGTAGTAGTTTTGTCTGAGAGTCCACAGAAGGAGAGGCTTCTGGGACTGCAAACCCAGAGGTGTGACAAGGAGGACCTTCCATTCCTTAATCGGCAAAGTGGAGCAGAGCTCACAGGTTGGAGGGAAGCAGGGAAGGGTCATGAATCCCTAAAGCTTACAGAACCTTCTGTGGCAACAGCACACGCAGCTCTGTTACATATCTTGAAGGAAGAAGTACTTGAGAAAACCTGAAAATTATGGGCAAAGTATTTTTTTTTTTTTTAATTTGTCTGTGCCCTGAATTCTCAACATCAAATTGATTGTGAGGAGAAAAACCCAAACAAAGCCCAAAATTCCTTTGCTATGACAGGTTCATGGCCTTCCAAACTCAACTGTGTTCAATAAAATTATTTTTCAAGTTTTATTTCTCTCACTGGGGACAACTTAAATTCAGTTTAGATTTTTCCTCCTCAGGGGGATGATAGTAAAAGGAGAGACCCTGCGCAAGCCCTGCCACCAGGCAGCTCTGAGAGTCTGTCTCTGCGGTTGCCATGGTACCGAAGGACATGGCAGTGTGGCCTGCTTGCCGTCGTCCTCGTCCTCGTTGCTCCTGCACCTGCCTGGCCAGCTTTCCCTCCTGCCAGGCATCAATGCTGGGTTAGGGTTACACTCAGCCTAGATGCAAAGCTACTTCCTACTTCTACTTCACTTATTTGCCAAGGGCATGCAGGGTGGAAACTTTATTAGGGGACGTAAACCAAATACAACTGCAAATATATGTACATTATTGTAGAAAAGCAACTTTCTATAAAAGGTATAAAAACACGAACATGCTCCCCACCCTCATCCAGGCATAGCTGACAATGACCTCAAATCCTGAGACTGCCCTTCCTCCACAGCCTCACAAGATCCCCTGGCATCTGCACGTTTTACCTCTTTCTTAACCATCCAGCCCTGAAGCAAGTTTTAAGATGAACTCATTCACCTGTGTAGCTGGAACTGCAGACTTTACCCTCCACGGCCCTTGCAAAAGACCCTAGCTCATGTTCACTCAGTTTTGAAGTTGGACTTAAAATTCTTCACCCTGCGGAGGGCCACAGCAGCTGGCAAAATGCTCTCTTGGTCAGGAGGGAAAGCCTGACTCACCGGCCTCAGCATGGGGGTCCAGTCAATTCACAAGACACTGCTGGAGCCATGAAGACACCTGAGGCAGCCCAGGAAGCCACGAGAAGGGAGTCTTTGCTTCTGTGAGGTGCCTACTCTGTTTTCTGCGGGAAGAATTTCCCTGGAACTGTTCTTAATTAGCTCTCTATTTTTCCAAATGAGCTTTAACTTGAAAGGCGAAAAAAAGGCACATGTACTTGCGGATTGTTTTAGGAAGGATCAAACTCCAAACAGGACCCCCTTTGCCTAAAAAGGAAGCCTGGAACAAGATGAGGATCGTTTCCAATAAACTTTTCATTTTAAATCACTTTTTATAATGTTAAAACATTTTTACAAGAAACACAGACACCACCTACTGGGTAATGCACGTTGCCAGAGAGAGCGCGCTATGCTTTTAGAGGTAGACCATTGTGTGGTATCTTCGCAGGGTAAGGCCTTATGCTGTGTGCCTTCGCTGGGTAGGATCTCTTGCCTTTTCAAAACACACGGAATCGAAGCCAAAAGCCCAAAGGATTTCTCATATATAGTCTTTCTTTCTTTCTTTCTTTCTTTCTTTCTTTCTTTCTTTCTTTCTTTCTTTCTTTCTTTCTTTCTCTTCCTTGTTTTTTGTCTAAACCAATTTTGACATTGTAAACGAGGAGCATTCTACCTTGTGTTTCAGTTTTGCCTATTTCTTCCTAGGGAGCAGCTATAAAGCAGCTTCAGTGACCATTAAGAGAACTCCATGTTCACGGCTGGCACAGAATTCTTGCCCTTACAGTCTTTCTGGTAAACTGCTAGGAAAAAAGTATATTTACAGTATTTCTGCTTTTCCACACCGACTGTAAAATTCACATTCTTCACTTCCCACTGGCAGATGCGTTGCTCCCCCCAGCGGCCTCTCAGTGACAAATCCTAGAAGCTGCAAGCTGATGTCTAGAATGTACACTATGTACAAGTGGGTGTCCACACTGCTAGCTCCTAGCCATCCAGGCAGCAGGGCCCTCGGGAAGCGCAGTCATGGGCTGGGATCAGAACTTGAACAAGTTGATGAAGTCCTGGGGTGAAAGTGAAACGGAGCAGCTCTCCGGGTTGTTGGCTGTGCACGGGTGGTCGGTGCCCTGGAAAGGAACATTCCGGTCAGGTTCGAGTTGGAGCAGGCATCTCATTCAAGGCATTGCCCAACTTCAGAACAATTCTCTATAAGCACACTACTGTATGGAAAAACCACAGCTCTGTTTGCCAGCGTATCTATGACCTGTGTACACACAGCTCAGAGCAGCTGGGGGAAGGGCTAGAGAGATGAAGGGGAGCAAGGTCTTCAGGGTTTCTTCCCCCGTTCAGGTAATAAAGCAGCTTTACCCTCTCCTAGTCCAGGGGCTGAGATAGGAGAAGAGAGGAAAAAGGCTTTGCCTCTTCTTGCTGGCACTGCAACTCCTGGGGACCCGTCTAGGGACCCCTGAGACCTGTAGTCACCTGAGACACATACCTTCCAGGAGAGGATGTGACAATGTTTGCAAAGCTGGAGGGTGTCTCCATATTGTTCTTTCCTCGGGTAACATCGGATAAGCTTAAAGTACATCTTCTTCCAATCCAGCTGCCCTTTGTCTGACAAAATCAGTCGCTTGCGGATCTAAAAATTAAAATGAATGAAAATAATTGCAGGAGAATTTATCAAAGAGATGGTTTGTATTTATTTATTTATTTATTTATTTATTTTTGCGGCACCGGGGTTCAAACTCACAACCTTGCACTTGCCAGGCAGGCACTTGTGCCATGGAGCTATCTCCCCAGCCCCCACGGTTTATATTTTTTGGATTCTTTTTTTCCTTTATTATTATGGCTGACTCAGCCTGTCCTGGGGGTGGGGCTGGCACAGCATGTGGTGCCAGGCATCGAAGCACAGTTCCTGCGGTTGCCTAAGGTTTCCTAGGCAGGTGCTTTAGACTGCTGAACCATCTTACCAGCCCCTGTGTATTTTTTGGATTGTGAAAAGGTCTATTCCCACCCTCCTCCTTCCTCCTCCTTTCTAAACTTTACAATAGCCTGGGAGGAAAATTGTCACTATCCTCGGGAGTGCTTTCTCAACTCTGCCTGGGTGCACCACCGCCTTCTGTTAGGTAGGTGACTGGTGACATCTCACTACTGGCCTCCATTTCACTATCTTGGATGTTTCTTTTAAGTTCAGGTCATTTCCATTCACCACTGTAGTCTTCTCTTAGCTACAGAGTTGAGTTCTTTTTTTTTTTTTTTTTTTTTTTTTTTTTTTTTTTTTTTTTTTTTTTTTTTTTTTTGTGGGATTGGGGTTCAAACTCACGACCTTGCACTTGCCCAGCAGGCACTTGTGCCTCGGAGCCATCTCCCCAGCTCCCATTTGCTACAGAGTTGAGTGACTGTTTTCACAGAGACTCCAGCAACTGTTTGACAGGGTCTTTAAATACCTGAGGCTGCAGGAGTAGCACCTGTGGAATTCACACACCTGTACAAGGAAATTGGAAAGCCAACCAGGAGCGCCATGACAGCAGGAGATCCCTTGAGCTGGGGTCGGGTATGGGGTGGAGCTGAATGTCTCCCAGAGCCTCCTGGGCCTAGCAGTGGGGCTGTGGGAAGGGGCGGGACCTCAGCCTCGCTGTGCCCCTCAGTGGACCCATTCATGCTGAGCTTGTGTTGAGCGTGCTGTGAGCGCTCGGGCTCCAGTCACTGGGCGTGGTCACTGGGCGTGACCTGAAGGCCCATCTCTCTTCCCTGCCTCCTGGCCGCCTTTCCTCTGCCAGCCCCTCCTTGTGCGTACTCTGCCGGGGGCCAGCCAACCATGAGCTGTAACTGAACCACAATAAGCCTCTCCTCGTGAAGTTGTGCATGTTGGGTGTTTCGTCCCAGCAGCAAAGGAAATGACGAAGAGTGCCTGGAGGCCTGGAAGCAGGCTCAGCACCTGCTATGGTGCCAGGCGCACCCCTTCACTAATGTGGATACTACTTAATGGGTGAGCGGTTGCACTAGGCTCTTCCTCTGCTTAGAAGTGGGCGGCACAGTACCTGTCCTTGCCTGGGCTACGTGAATGTAATCAGATAATGTCTGCAAAGCACCTGAACCATACAGTACCACAAAAAGTACATTATTATTATCATTATTTTTTTTTTTT
>PVJA010030516.1:0-25695 GCA_004027025.1 Myocastor coypus | reverse complement strand
TTTTTTTTTTTTTTTTTTTCCTTCTTAGCAACATCAATAGGGAGGTGTAGAACTATTGTGAGGACAATATGCAATATGTCAACTTAAAAAAAATTTAAAAAAAAGAAAGGGGAAAAGAAAAAAAAAAGTAATGTTGATTGAATGTGTTAATGTTTAATTGTTTGATCAATCTTATATACCTATATGTATTAATCTAAACTGATCTGACAGTGAAAATATGTAATATAACCATTGTTAAATTTAAACAATAAAAATATTAAATCATAAAAAAGGAGTAAACAATAAAGATACAGAAAGGGGGGGGAAAGAAATACCTCTGAATTAAAAGCATTTTGCTCTGTGCATATTTTTACCTAATGCTCTCTATTTCATCTACATCTATCAAATCTAACACAATATTGGCTGCATTTGCCACATGAGTAAGTAAATTCTCCAAGTTATAATATGAAGTCAAAACTTTTGTCCAAAAAAATCACACCTATTACAGTTTTGTATCTAATATTTTATTATGATTTGCTTCTGAGATATTCAATTTTAAATCTAACTACAATGACTATAATCTTTATGTATTATAAACACATGCTAATAAGGAAATCTTATAAAAACACTTGCAAGACAGGAAAAATTATGCAAGTTTTTTAGAAATTATATCAAATCTTAAGCATGTAACTTAAGATACACATAATCATGAGGAAATATATCAAACTCAGAGTAAAACATTTTCATCTTCAAGGCCCAGAATATTATTTTTATTTGATATGTTAAAAACAAAATGGTTTACTTCAGAAATCTGAAAGATGTCATTTTAAAAACTTTAAAAGCTCTCAACCTGTGCTGTTTGATATAGTAGCCACTAGCCACATCATCCTCAAAATGTGTTTATGGTTTAATTAGCAAGTTCTTGCTCAAAATTTGGTCAGTCTTAGTCTGTCACATTTATATACCTTTTTTCCCCCTTTTAGGCAGGCTACATTTACAAAGTCTTGGGCACTTTTGCCTCTATAAACCACTTCCTCCATTTAAAAATATATTAAAAATTATATGTATAATTACATGACAACAAAGTCACATGTAATTGAGACTGAACTCACTGTAATATATTGATCACATTTATACTTATTTTCCCCTTTGATTAATTAATTACTTAATTAATTTTATATTATGGCTGGCTCAGCCTGCCATGGGGATGGGGCTGGCACAGCATGTGGTGCCAGGGATTGAACTGTTGTCCCTGCGGTTGCCTAAGTTTGCCTAAGCAGGTGTTTTAGACACTGAGCCATCTCGCCGGCCCTTCCTTCTAATTTTAAAATAAATTAAGTTTGAAACATATTTTGTAAGCCCAAGGCTCTGTGAGGGCTGCTCAAAACAACAAAAAACCTCTTCTAGTCTTTGATCTCCTCCTAAGCTTTTCTCAAGTTGGAATGTCAACTTTCTACTCTCACAATACTTGGTTCTCTTTTCTCATACTACCTTGATCTCTGGAAGAAGTAAAAACAAAACGAAAACAACCCCCCCCCCACATTTATCTCAGAGAAGATTCTACTCTGCTTCTCTCTATCTTTCTTTGTAGAAAAAAGGTAAAATAAAAAGTATAAGAACAGACACTACAGATCAAAAGGACTTACAAGTAGAATATACTTTCTTTTCAGTAGCCCATAAAACTCACTACAATGACCACATTTTAGAACATAAGCCCCCAAGTCTTAAGACAGAAAAACAAAGAAAAGCCCTGAAATAATCTTATGCATCTTTATCAGGTGAGAGCCACAGAAACTACAGAAACACATAGAGATTAACTAGTACACTTTTGAATGCCCACATTAAAAAAAAATGCAAATAATCTAATGAAGCATTTCAAGGTCCTAGAAAAAGAAGAACCAAATCCAAATTCAGCAGAAGAAAATAAAGAGGATTAGAGTATAAGTTAATGAAATAAGAGACTAGGAGAACACAAAGCATCAATGAATCAGAGTTGGTTCTTTGAAAATATAAACAAGATTAATAAACCCTTAGCCAAACTTAGCAAAAAAGCATATCCCAACTAATAATAATAGAGTTTTAACAAAATGAAATTTCAGATCCTACTGAAATCTGGAGACTAGAAACTATTTTGAAAGCTTATAGTCTAATAAATTGGAAAATTGAGAAATGAATAAATTCCTAGCCCTATTATCTACTAAAATTTAGCCAAGATTAAAGAAAAAGCAGTAATAAGCAGTGAGAGTGAAACTAAACTATAATAAAAACTTTCCCAACCAAAAAGATCCAAGATTTAATGTATCTTCAGCTGTATTATACCAGATCTTTAAAGAAGAATTAACATCAATACACCTCAAACGTTTCCCATGAAGCAGAAACAGAAGGAACAATTGGGATGGGAGGAGGCAGGGAGATAGCTCCATGGCACAAATGCCTGCCTGGTGAATGCAAGGTCACGAATTCAAACCCCAGTCCTGGAAAAAAAAAAAAAAAAAAAAAGAAGGAATGGTTCTGAACTCTTCCAATAAAATCAAATTTCCCTGATATTAAACTGCAAAAAACTACAGGTTGGTGCAAAAATCCTGAGTAACATTCTCACAAACAGAATTCAACAACACATTCAAAAAATTATATACCCTGATCAAATTGTTTTCATCTCAGATATGTACAGATGGTTCAACATAAATAAACCAATAAATGTAATACATCAAATAAACAGCCAAGAATAAAAGTCACATGATCACTTCAATAGATGTAGAAAAAGCCTTCAACAAAACTCAATGTCCCTTTATGATAAAGACCTTGAATAAAATAGGTTTCTTGAAATTGTCATACCATATATGACAAAAGCACTAAATATACTGACTAGAGAAAAAAATGAATCTACATCCTCTAAAATAAAAAACAAGACAAAGGTATCCATTGTCATCATTCCTTTGCAACACAGTTCTTAAAATGTTAGCTGGGACAATCAGGCAAAAGGAAGAAATAAAAGCCACATAGGTAGGAAAGAAAGAAAAAACAATATAATCATTTACATGTAGACCATAAAAACTCTTGGTCTAGTAAATTTAGTAAAGTGGTAAGATTAAAAAAAAAAACAGCACACAAAAATTGTAGCTTTCCTATGCATCATTAATGAAACTGTTTAGAAAAAAAGAGGAAAACAACTATATTTACAATAGCTCAAATTTTTTTCAAAACAAGATAATCAACCAAAAAAATGAAAAAAGACTACAATAAAAATTATAGAATTCCGGAAAAAAAACAAATTAAATAAGACATTAGGAAATAGATCTCCTTTGTCTACAGATAAGTAGAATATTGTTTTTATGGCTATTTACTAATTCAATGTGATATCTATTAAAATACCAAAATATTCTTTACAGAACTAGGGAAAAAAAATCCTAAAATTCAGGTGGAAGCACCTAGAATAGACAAAACAATCATACATAAAAAAAGCAATGCTAGAGGAATCTTAATATTCAATTTCAAATTATACTACTAAGCCACGGTAACAAAAACAATATTGAACTGATCTGGTCTGGAAAAACTCCAAGAAGAGCAAAGCACGGTTTCAGTTAGAAGAAAAGAAAAGAATCAGGTTGATTGAGAGCAAGAAACAAGAAAGCATGAAGATCGACCCCATTGATGGCAAGCACAGGGGTGGACTGCCACCAAGAAGTTCTCCCAAGGCAACTCTGAGTTGGAGTACTATGGAAACTTCATCAAGATCACAAGAAGTGATCCCTCCACTGGTTGCTACATGTAACTTGCACTATCAGAGCAAAACCTACTACGTGGATGCGCGGGGGGAGACAAAGCACCTGGCTGATCAACACGGCAGGTGCAGGAATTGCCCCCCAGGCTGCATAACATTGACAGCAAGCCTCATCTTCACAGCCTCCCGTGACAGCATGTCCAGCCTCCCATGAGAGCATGCTGTAAGACTACATACCTGGATGCAAATAGTAAGGCACCCATGGAACCCTACCCTTGGCTGAAACACTGACTGCTGCATTCCCCCTGCCCCTCTTTAAAAACAAACTCTCCTCAAAGAGAAATGAGGTGGATTTTCTTTTATACACTTAAACTTAGCAGATTACTTCAGGTATTTTATAAAAAGTATATTAAGGTGCCTTTTAACTGTAGTTGTTACATATTTGTTACAGGTTTCCAAGATGGACTTGAACAGACGATCTTGTCTGGATACTTTTTGTGCACAAATGGTCCTGGTACAACAATGGGAATATCAACTCTAGTGTTACCGACATAATTAAGGTAAGGATGGTTTTAAGTCTTAAATATAGGTGCACATGGTAAGTTTTGGGAATTTCTCAGGTTGTAAAATGCTAATGTGTTATGTAGTATTAGAAATAGTTAATTTATGACTTTATTATAATTTTAGAATTAAAGAATATAAACTTGAAAGCTTAAATAACAGATGAATGCTCTATGTTTCTTAGGGTTAGACTTCCTAAAAAATAGAAAAACACAGTGGAAGAAAAGAATATAATATAGTCCAGGCTGGCCTCAAATTTGGGGTGATTTTCCTGACTCAGCCCACTGGGACTACAAGTGTGTGCCACCATGCCCAGCCTGTATTCTCTGTCTCTGTCCCTGTCCCTGTCCCTCTCTGTGTGTGTGTGCACAGTCTCACTATGCAGCTCTGACTCATAGTGATCCTCCTGTTTCCTGCCTCCCAAGTGCTGGGATTACAGGTTCGCTCCACCATGCCCAGATCCCATCCCCAGCTCAGCATGTCCGAGAATGGAGCCAGGCTAGGAATTGAACCCTGGCCCCTGCACTTCCCTAAGCAAGCACTTAGTCTGCTGAGCTATACTGTCGGCCCTCTAGCTTGTATACTCTTAAGATGACACAAAAATATATGTATAATGCATATCCCTAAGACTTTTTCAAGCTCCAGAACATTGCAAATTGCTAGTATATAGAGAATTGAATGACGAAAGTACAAAGTTGAAGATGTTTTTCATTTACCCACATAAATACTGTTTTTAATTATAAAAGGTGATGATAAAATAAAACATATTCACCTAAAAGGTCTTGGGGGACATGTGCTGATACCACTGCTCTGTGTGAACACACACACCACCTGTCCAAAACACACTAGTCTATAAATAATCACAGCTCTTCCAGTGCCCAAAATGGAAACATTTCAGGAGGAAAGCAAGGAAGACAACAGTGTCAGGTTGAAAAACAGTCTGAACTCTATTTTGGGACCAGTATTCTCATGTATAAGCATTTAATTTCTTGCCTAAGGAAAGAATTAACTTATTGGTTAAAAACAAAACAAATAAAATTATATCTATGTTTAAAACAGTTACATTTCATATGACATCCTTTTGACTATAAGCCTATATAATATATAGTCTGATTTCCAACGTAATTTCTATTTATTTAGTCCTTTTATAAAACAAATATTCTAAATAAAATAAGAAACATATAACAAAATATATAAAAGTAACCAAAAAAAAAAACCCCAAACAAACAAACAAACCAAAAAAACCAAGTACTTCTAGCTTAACTTTCTTTCCTGGGCTTTTGTTTATAGCAAAATAAAATGTCTAGCAAATGGTTCAAAAGATACATTATACATAAATTAGGACAATGATCTCCAATTTATGGTTCACTTACCCAAGGTAAAATGATGGTTCCAAGTCCTGCTCACATTCAATTGCAAGTATAGTGTCTTTCCTCACCCCTCAAAACATTTCCTCGATACCACTCCAAGTGACACTCCAGATCAATTAAGAACAATACCTGTGCTTATCCTGAATCTAACACTTTCAGATTTGTTGGCTAATGCTAACAAATAATTTCAAAAAGAAAAAAAATGATGGAATAACAAATTTATCTAAAATGCTAAAATCTAACAACTGAGATTTCTCTAGTGTCTGGATAGCATGGAGGAATTTCTTTCTAAATTCAAGTAACATCTAACCACAAGATGTTCTGATTTTATCCACAGATTAAGATACCCTTTTAGGATTTAACTCTGTGTGTGTGTGTGTGTGTGTGTGTGTATTTTAGGACAGGGTTCACAGGGCTTCACTATGTAGATTAGACTCAGAGTGATTTGCCTGTGTTCAGGCTCCCAAGAGCTGGGATTACAGGTGCATGCCACTAAGCTCACCATTTCAGCACACCCTGGGGGTGGGGCCAGCACTGAACTGCATGCCAGGGATTGAACCGTGGTCCCTGCGTCTGCCTAAACAGGCGCTTTAATCCACTGAGATATTTGTCTGGCCCTTAAGATTTAATTCTTGAATAGCGTATAAAACTGGATTTACTAGAGAGTATAAAATGGGATTTAGTGGCTAGTACAGCCAAGAAGCATTAACATGCTAAATTTCTGGGGTGCTGATTAAAACACAGGGCCAGAGCCCTGTCTCAGAGTTCTGACCCAGCTGTGGAGTAAAGCCTGGAATTTATATTTCCAATAAGAGTCCAGGAAGCACTGATGCTATTAGTCCAAAGATCACATTTTGAAAATAATTTATTTACTCATATGTCAAAGTGTAATATCCACTTTCAAAAAAAAAAAAAAAAAAAAAAAAACAAAGTGTAATATCCACTTTCATATCATGCAAAAGTTATACCTCACTCTAAAGCATCAATGTAAAATTGTCACGTTAACACTTTCTAATTTCTTTTAGTGGATGACATATAATTACTATGTTCTATTTCCTCAAATGTTGCATGCTATAACCTGGCCAACATGATGTGAATAGAAGAAATATATCCTAGGTTTTGACAACTAAATGTTCCGTGCAATATCCTCTGCTGTGCTCTATAATTCTACAGTGATCCTGTCTAAAAATAGAAAGATGTGAAAGAAGAATCCTCTGGAAGAAACCTGTCCAAAAGAATGCTCTAATCAGGACTTTGTGTAAATGAGTATTAAACTGTAAGGGATGGCGTCTAGCATAATAACCTTTCAGAAGTAGAAGAGATTGAGGCAGAATTCAATTTAGCTTAACCCCCACCTGAAGTATTTACATAGAAGCAGCCTTGCCTAAATTACCCTATTCCTTACTCCTTCCCCTGCCCTGTCAGAACTTGACAAACATATAGGAGATAAGGAGAAGACAGGTCCCATTTAGGCCAAGAAGAGACAGACCATTTTCCCATGCTTAGCCATAAATCCCCCTGCCTGAGAGACCACCTATAGGACATAAAGGCCTCACATTCCTGCTGTGACCCTGCCCCCTATAGGATATAGGGGGCACTACCTTCCTGCCTGGTTGCCATAGCAACAAAGAAAATATAAAAACAGGTAGGGAACAAGAACTGGGTCTTTTGTGTCTTCCCAGATGGGGAGGGGAGTACATAGGTCACTGGTTAATTAATAAAAGTTATGTAATTCCTTCTAATTGGGTCTCCCTAGGGCAATATAGCCAATCGCAGCTGTTACAAAACTGTCATTACATTAGCCACTGAAATTCAGAATGATCTATTACAAAATAAGAACTATAATACTAATACCACCAATAATGCTCAAGAAATTTTTTAAATCTTTATAAATCTCTAGCCTATATACTATGCCTTAAGTACAACCTGAGAATAGCCTTTTTCATTCATCTATCAGCATTTCTTTACTACATTCACTACTATATTAAATTAATTTTAATTCACTACACATCCCAACCAAACTGAAAGGATGCTAAAGAATTCACTTATCTTAATTGATTCTTGGGATAAAAATGCAGTAAATCTTACGAACAAAGCACTTGATATGAAAAAGAATAAAACTGAAAAAACTAGTCCATTCTTTCTATTGTTATGCAAAATATTCCTTCAGTCTCTTTGCTTTATTAAAAAAAGCTATGGTAAAAATACTAAGTACTTTAAAACAAAGGCTACGTCTTCCTTGTTTGCACTATTTCAATATATTAAGGCTTTTAAGATATGAAAGGTTTGGCTAAGAAAGTAGAATAACCATAAAATACTTCTTTACCTCAAAGTCACTTACCTACAGAGAAGGTAAGCTAATAATTGATTTAAAGTTAACAGCTAGATAAATAAATAGTATCATACAAACTTTGAAATTATTTTCCAGGCTTGAGTTTTTTTGAGAAGTGTTTTATTTTCGTTTTTAGCACAATCTTGCTATGCAGTTCAAGCTGGCCTTGAATTCACTATGTAGTCCAGACTTGCCTCAAACTCACAGCAATCCTTCTGTCTTAACTATCCAAGTGGTGGGATAATAAGCATAATAACACCATATCCAGCTCCAGACTATAATCAACATACAAAATCATGCTGTATTATTATTATTATTATTGCTATTATTATTATTGTAGTAGTAGTACTGGAAATCGAATTCAGGACCTTGTGCTTGCCAGGCAGGCTCTGTGCTGCTGAGCTATATCCCTAGCCCTAGTGTAATTTCAAAATATGTAATTTAATTCAGAGAACACTGGCAGTTATGACTAAAAAGCTCACTTGAAGTAAACTTATGTAAAACTCAAGAAAGTAAGTTCAGTTTTATCTCATAGAGAATATAAAAAGTGATTTGAGCAAGAGAATACTAAGATTTAGTTTTCAGAAACATCAATTTGGCATTTTTAAAAAAAACATTTGAATATTATTATAATGTCTCAAGTCAGGAATTTTGACATCTTTAGTGCTAGGACCCTTTTATAATCTTACAATTATTGTGGGATCCAAAAAGCTGTTGTTCATATGCACTACACCTCTGAATATACATAATACACATTAAAACAGATATTTAAAATATTTGCTTGTTCATTCATTTAAAACCAACAAATCTATTACATAAGTAACATACTTTATAGAAATAATTATATTCCCCCCCAAAGAAATTTAGTTAAAAGTAGCATCATCGCCGGGCGTGGTGGCTCACGCCTGTAATCCCAGCACTCGGGAAGCTGAGGCAGGAGGATTGGTGCGAGTTCGAGACGAGCCTGGGCTACAAAAGTGAGCTCAGGACCAGCCTCAACTGCATAGCGAGACCCTGTCTCAAAAAGGCAAAAAAAAAAAAAAAAAAAAGTAGCATCATCTTATATGACTAACTTAACAGAGGACAGGGATACGTATTTGGTTCGGCATTCAGCGTGTGCCAACAAGTGATTAGAAATGTGGCTTAAAAGAATGGAAAATGGAATATGCCAGTATCTTCTCATCAATTACAGATATTGTTTTTTTGACACTATACCAAAACTCAATCAGTGTTAGCTTAAAAGTTAGTTACAGCCAGGTGTGGTGGCACATGCCTGTGGAGGAACAGTGTGAGTTTGAGGTCAGCCAGGGCTACAAAAGTGAGCTCAAGACCAACCTGAACTGCATAGCGAGACCCTGTCTCAAACAGTCAAAAAAAAAAAAAAAAAAAAAAAAAAGTTACAACATGTATCTTTTTTTCAAATGATTAACAGGGAAACTCATTTATCCTAAACTTTGAAAGGATCTTACAGGGACTCATAATTTTGTAATACTTAATACTATCATTTGGAAATTAATCCACTAAGCTAAGCAATTCCAGAAGTAAGCATACTGCATTATATATTTTAAAATAAATGTTATGAACTCAGTATTTTTGTATTCTCACCAAATTTTCTTTTCTTTCTTTCTTTTTTAATGTATTTAGCATAGGATCTATAGGGTCTCACTATATAGATCAGACTCAGAATGATCCTATTTTCAGCCTCCCAAACACTAGGATTATAGGCATGTGCCACCACACCCAGTCTCAGCAAGCCCCAGGGGTGGAGTTGGCATAGCATACCGGGGATCAAATCCTTGTCCCTGAGCCTACCTAAGCAGGTGCTTTAGTCTACTGAGCTATCTGGCCAGCCTCTCCCAACAAATTTCTATGTTGAAATCTTTCCCCTACATGTGGCATCATGGTATGAGAATTCTTGAAGGCAATTTAGACCATGAGGAATGAGTCCTCATATTTGCAGCAAGTCCACATCATTGAAGAATCAACAGGTTTTTTTTTTTTTTTTTTTTTTTTTGTCTATATCACTTAAGGATACAATAAGAACTTAGCAATCTGCAACCCAGAAGAAGGCTCACCCCAGAATCCAATCATGTTAGCTTCCTCAACTCAAACTTCCTGGTAACTGAGGCTCTGAGGTCTGTTGAGGTCTTTGCAGAGGTTTGTTTGTTGTGTTGTCTTCTCCTCTATAACCTAAACTAGCAATTATAGAGACATAGTGGGCCTATAGAAGAAGAAAAAAACAGGCCACTATGAAGGCCTCTACATTCAGAAAATTATAGCATCTTGTAAGATAGACATCATCCTACCATTAATGGTCCACATCTCCCTAACCTTGCCAATATAATAAATAGATAAAACATACAGAGACAATACCAAGGACTACTTCCAGTTATGCTGGAAGAAAACAGACGACGTGCCTGTCTACCATCACAGATCCACACAGATGGAAATTCTTTTCCTTTCAACCTTGGCAGGATCCCCAACAACTCATACTATCCAAATTTCAGAACTAAATTCAAAAGGTTCAACAAACAGAGAACCAACAGGCAGCCAAATACCAAGCAGAATAATCAAAGGATAGAATAATCTAAAGGAGACCAAACT
This sequence comes from Myocastor coypus, assembly GCA_004027025.1. NCBI lineage: Eukaryota > Metazoa > Chordata > Mammalia > Rodentia > Myocastoridae > Myocastor > Myocastor coypus. The sequence continues at coordinate 15,128 of PVJA010030516.1, read as the reverse complement.
GGAAAGGAGATGGCAAACTAAATAATATAATTAGATAACTAAGCTGGGCATGGTGGCGCATGCTTGTAATCCTAGCACTTGGGAGGCTGAGGCAGGAGGATCAGTGCAAATTCAAGACCAGCCTGGGTTACAAAAGTGAGCTCAAGGTCAGTCTGAACTGCACAGTGAGACCCTGTCTCAAAAAGGAAGAAAAAAAATTAGATAACTTGAAGAAATCTGTGTAAAAAAACAAGTTTTTAAATTTCTGAGTGATTTTTTTTTTTTTTTTTTTTTTTGTGGTACCAGATATTGAACTCAGGACCTTGTGCTTGCCACACAGGCACTTATGCCACTGAGCCATATCCCTGGCTAGTTTTTTCAATTTCTAAAATGCATCATCGGGCCCGACAGGATGGCTCAGCGGTCTACAGCGGCTGCTTAGGAAAGCTTAGGAGGCTGCAGGGATCGCGGTTCAATCCCTAGCACCACCTGCTGCGCCAGCCCTGCCCTCAGGGCAAGCTGAGCCGGCCATAAAAATAAATAAACAAACAAAAGTTCTGAAGCAAGAAAAAAATTAAAATAAAATAAAAATTCTTAAAAAAAAGAACAACAAAAAAATAAAATGCATCATCTCCATAGAGTAGTATTTAATATTCAAATCCAAATTTATAGCCTGAAAGAGTATAACTATCTCTAAGGAGAGCAAAATAACAAAGAATAGAGAAGTAAAAATAAGAGACTTAGTGGACAGCTTCAAAAGACCTAAATGCAAATAGTAGGTATCTAAAAGGAGAGGCAACATCTGAACAAGTAGTATACATTGAGACACATACTGACAAAAATGATCCACTTTTTTTTTTTGTCTTTTTGAGACAGGGTCTCGCTATGCAGTTGAGGCTGGTCCTGCGCTCACTTTTGTAGCCCAGGCTGGTCTCGAACTCGCACCGATCCTCCTGCCTCAGCCTCCCAAGTGCTGGGATTACAGGCGTGAGCCACCACGCCCGGCTAAATGATCCACTTTTAATGATGAAATTCATGCACTGAAATACCAACAACCAATGAAAATATTGAGAGAAACTTTAGGAAATAAATAATTTGACAACACAGCCATCTCATAAATGAAATTAGTGCCTTTCACGAAAGCTCATTTTCCCCTTTTCCTATGTGAGGATACAGCTAGACAATACCATTAGTAAATAAGAAAATGGGCCCTTACTAGAGATAGAATCTGCTGACTCTTTGATCTTGGACTCTCCCTCATAGTCTCCAAAACTATAAATAATAAATTTCTGCTGTTTATAAGTTACTCATTCTAAGTTAATTTGTTATAGTAGCACAAATACAATAAGACAGCAGAAGTTAACCAGAAGATAAAACACACAAAAGAAATAAAAACATAAAAAGAAAATAGTGCATTTTATCTAACTTAACAAATATATAGAGATATACTTACATTTTTCAAAAAGATCAAAATGTATCCATAAGATGTTCAAGGCTTTTTAACAAATTTTACAAACATAAATACTTCAATTCACACCCTACAAAATCAGCTCAATAAACTTGTAACTAGTAACAATTAAGAAAACTCTAACTACTTAGAAATTAAGAAACTTACATAATCTTTAGATCAAAGAAACTGTTCAAAGAAAATTTGAGGAGACAGAGAAACAGTACAGCTGAATGATACATTCCAACCACTTTTCTCCCCACTATACATCAATCTGAACAGCTAGTCTTGTAGCAAACTAACTTCACAAGAGCTAAGGAAGCCAGATAGGAGAGAAAAATCATCCCATTTTGGTATAATATTAAGAAAAGATAAATTGAAATGACAAGAAAGAAAGGTTTGCTCATGTCATATCCCCCAACTTCAAGCAGCTTGGATGTCTCCCGTAAGGATTTGCATTTAGATGTCCTCCCAAAATCTCATGGAGTCATAGGTGAAGCTTCTTCAGAAGTGGCTAGATCTAGAGTGTGACTGATTCATGGTGCAATGCTTGAATTAAGTGTGCTAAGCTTAAGGGTGGATAGCCTGGATACAATATAAGGGACAGAAAAAAGCTTGCAGCTAGTTGCTTATAATTGGTCACTTGCTTGCTTTTGTTGTCTTTTGATTGTAGTGAGCTCTTTCTCCTCTGCAATGCCCCCTCTGCCATGTCACTCTGCTTTGGACCCAGTCAATTATGAACTGAAACTTCTGTGAAGCTGAAGTCTTTCCTCCTTTAACTTTAGGTATAAAGTATTGTGTCTCAGCAATGAGAAAAGTAACTAAGACATCCTCCACTTGGGGGAGGAAGAAGGAATTCAGCCTTAGACTTGATATCTAGTACCACTACAGTAAAACTGTGCTGAACAGATTCCCATAATCCTTGGTCCAGGCCTATACCTAAGAAATGAGTTACTAAAATTAGAAAAAGTGGCCGGGCGTGGTGGCGCACGCCTGTAATCCCAGCACTTGGGAGGCTGAGGCAGGAGGATTGGTGCGAGTTCGAGACCAGCCTGGGCTACAAAAGTGAGCTCAAGGTCAGCCTGAGCTGCATAGTGAGACCCTGTCTCAAAAAGACAAAAAAAAAAAGATATAATGAATGTTTAAATCAGAAAATGTAGTGCAGTAAAACACATTGCTATTAACCGCATTCATAATATGCCCCTCACTTTGAATATATATCCTATCATCCTTCCCATGTTCTGGAGCAGTTCTAGAAGTTCTTTTTCATGTCAGGGCAGCTTTCATATCCTGAATCAATTCATTTTTTTTTTTGTCTTTTTTGAGACAGGGTCTCACTGTGCAGTTCAGGCTGGCCTCGAGCTCACTTTTGTAGCCCAGGCTGGTCTCGAACTCGCACCAATTCTCCTGCCTCAGCCTCCCGAGTGCTGGGATTACAGGCGTGCGCCACCACGCCCGGCTGAATCAATTCAGAATTCAGAATAACCTTTTACAGCTACTTTCACTCTGGGGATGAGCCAGAAGTTTCACAGTGCCAGATCTGGTGAATAGCATGGATAAAGATGTACCTTTTTACTGGGTGTCACTTGGTATATATCTTTTTAAATCAGACCTTGTCAGAGAATGGGATAAATGTGTTGCAGTAAGGTAAAATATTTTGAGGGTAGTTAAAGGCAATGTATCTTTCACTATAAAATGTTTTTAAACATTTATTGCATATTTAGATAACATTTCATAAAGTCCCACCAGATCTACTCTATACAAATTCTAAAAGGAGATCTTTAAACTGAAAGAGACATTAATAAGCAAGCAAAAATCACTGGAAGGTCTAAATCTTTAGATTTTAGGAGTAATTATACAAAATCAGAAAGCTCAAATACTACAAATATGGCATTTGAACAATTCATATTTTTAAGATGAAAACTGAAAAAAATATGTATAGGTATGTAAAGTTAAGTAAATTCAAAATGAGGGCTAGGTGTGTTGACATGCACCTGTAATTCCAGAATTCTGCAGGCTGACGCAGGATGATTGTCATGAGTTCAAGGCCAGCCTGAACTAACAGTGAGACTCAGTCTCAAAAATAAATGAAAGGAAGAAACAAGAGTACAAACGTAATTTTTAATAATGTGTTTTCTCATTTTCTCTCACCTTTACAAGTAGGTTATGCTACTGCCATTTCAAAACATCTTGTTCTAATTGAAAGATGTTTGTTATACACTTTATGTGAACCATAAACCAAATATCTGCAACAGAAACTCCCCCCAAAAAACATAACCCAGTAATCAAAATAAACTGCTATTGAAAAAAAATTTGTCACAAAATAAGACTAAATAGAGTGAGAAAGAAACTATAGTAAACCTTGAAAATAAGTTATAAAAAGGCTGGAGAAAGACCTTACCTATTAATTTTTTAAACATAGAAATGGATTAAAATTCTCCAAAAAAAGATGTAACAGTATAGATTTTTTAAAAATGGCAAAGTATTGCAAATGCAATTCAAAAGCAAGCAGAAGTACCTCCATCTATATCAGATAAAATAGCTATCAAATCAAAAGTAGTAAAAAGTGACAAGAAACATTATATACTGACAGAAAGGTCAACTCCATAAAAAATTATGTATGCAAGCGGCAGGAGGTACTAAAAACTGAACTCAGAGCTTTTGCACTGGACTAACATGAAATTATAACATCAACAGCATTTCAAAATAATTTTCACATAAGACTAACATTTTATCTCAGAAATAAATAGGAATCTATTTTTCAAATGCATAATATGAAAAGAAATAATACTGAGATTTAGTTTTGAAATTGTAAACTACCTTGCAATAGCACTGCTTCCAAATGATGTGAAGTAATGTTACATTTCCTTCTAAAAAAAAAATAATAAAATAAAACATCCCATTGATAATCATGTAGAACGCAACACAATCCCCAGGGTTAAGCTGAGCACCTCAGGTATAGTAGCTATGAGCAATTACTCTGTGGAGTAAAAGGATATAAGTGAAAGGCAGATGATAAAGATTGCACAAGTAACAAATAACAAATAAAGGGCAGAATGGGAATAAAGAACATACATATGGAACATTTCCCAGGAGCAAAAGTTAGGAGTATGGGGAATCAAGAGTGAGCATCAGAAATCTTGTAGCAGAATACAGTAGACAGAATATTTTTTAAAGAAACAGACAGTCAAGAAAAGACAAATGTGGGCCAGGGAGATAGCTCAGTAGAATAAGCACTTGCCTGGCGAGCACAGGTCCTGAGTTCAATCCCCGGTTCTGCAAAAAGAAAAATAAAACACAGATGCACAGGGAGATACAAAAAGACAAAAAAGTGGCTAGGGAGACAATGGACAAACAGGAAGAAAAAGGCCAAAAGACAAGAATAGAAAGAAAGATTGACCAACAAAGAGGCAGACACACAGACTGAAAGAGATGGACAAATAATGTACATACAGGACATCCGATAAAGGTGAGACAATTAGGAAGACAGGGAGAGATAAGAGGGAGAGAGTGAGTCAGAGACAAGGTAAACTGGCAGGGAGAGAAAAGACTTTAGGCAAGGGCAGAGGCAGACATGAAGACAGACAAGGTACATGTTAAAGGTACAAAGGCTAACAAGAAAGAGAATGTAGTGGTGGGCACACATGAGAGAAGGGGAAAGGAGGCAGGAAGAAACTAAGGCAAGATAGAAAACAAAGGAAAAAAAAACTGCTTCACACTACTTCTACTCTGGGAACAAGGATGACATTCATCAATTCATAACTTAAAGGCATGATCTTGACAGTCCACTTGTGCATAAAAAAGAACCATGAATTATCAAAACTATTATTAGTGACACTGAGCTCTGGCCAGAGGGGCAACTCTCTGAATATTATTAGCAAGTATCTATAGTCTCTTGACACATTAATATTCTCAGAAAATTTCAGAGATTTGTGAGCTTCCTGAGATCTCTGGATCTCAGATCTTTGTGAGTTTCTAAGGATCTCTGCTCTAAGCATTCAATGTCATGTGTAATAATTTGTTTTCCTAAAAGATTATCACCTTGCAAAATCACATAGCAACTAACTTAAAAAGACAACGTTAAATTCTAATTTACACATTATGTCTTCAGAACGTCTCAGCTGCACATTTCCTCTCATTGTTATCTCACTAGCATTACTTTTCATTGAATTTTTCATCTTATTAAAAATTTAAAAACCAATAAAATAGAAGATAACAGAGAATATAATACATCATGCCCCATGTTGAGCTCTGAAAACTAGTATTTCACCAATATCATCATCATATACTACCCATAAGAAATTTTAAAATGCATTTTATTTAAACATATGACCTTAAAAATGAAGGTTACTGTTAATCATTATGAAATTATCATATAAATACTTACCTGGTGTTTCCACAATTACAGTGTCTTGCAGATTATTAAAAATCTCTTCTAGGAAAACAAAATGCTGCCATTGTATAGTCAGAATTATACTGTAAAACTATAGTATGTTGTAAAATAATCATAGCTTATCTAATCCTATCAATGATTCTCAAGTCTTGCTACATATTACAGTGACCTAAAGAGCTTTAAAACATATAGGGGGGGCGCAAGTCCTGAGATTCTGATTTAGTCAATTCAGAGTACATCAAGTTTCTCTGTTTAACCTGTACAGTAGCACATGCCTATAATGTCGCACTGAAGGAAAATGAAGCACAATGGTCACAAATTTGAGCTCTACCTGCAAAACACAGCAAATTCCTTTCTCAAAGGAAAAAAAAAAAAAAAGATGAAGGGGGCAGCAAGGTAGCACAGTGCAAAGGCCATGAATTCCATGTCCAGTACTGAAAAAAAAAAAAAAGAATACTTAATAAAATCTATCTCTACAGGGCTGGGGACACAGTGCAGTGGCACAGCACCTGCCTGGCAAATGCAAGGTCATGAGTTCAAGATTCAGTACAAATAAATAAATATCCATCCCACTAGTGTCTCCATATTCATGATTTAAAAAGTATGACTTTTTCAGAGTGATATTCACAAGTTATAACACAGATCTGAAAATTAGAGAACAGCAATGGTAAGAAATATAAACTAGAAGTTTACTGTTTCATTATTATAAACTTTATATCCATCATCTATTTGTGGAGCATGCTATTATAAGAGTTTGATAACAAAACATATGTTTCTTACTGTCTTACTTTTTTTTTTTTTTTAAATCTTTTGGGACTCAAAGTCTGAGTCCACTCTTACTTCTTACACAGGAAAGTTTGTGAGACCAAAGGTAATTATTAGCTTTGTCATGAATAGCTTTCTAAATCATCAAGTGCTTTACTGATGAACCAACCAAATTACCAGTTCATATTTATTAAGACTAAAAAACAACCCAAAGCAGAGAAAATAAAGATTAAATTATAGTTTTATAAGACTCAGTAGGCTTACAATGAACCTGCGAAAACAAACTTTTTAAAAAAAATTATGTACTTAGTACACATAGGGTCTACAGGATCTTACTACACAGATCAGACTTGCAGTGATCCTCCTGTTTTCAGCCTCCCAAGTGCTACGATTACAGGCACACTCCACCATACACAGTCTCAACCAGTCTCAGACTGGCATGGCAGGCTGGGACAAAATTTTAAATAAATATAACATACAATTATTTTAAACTTTAAACAACAAATAAAAAAGTATAGAAAGTTCATCCAAATTATACATGTGATGTCAAGCGTATTATATGACATTTCTCAGAACTAGTTTACTGTTGCTTTTTTTTTGCCTGTTTTTTCATTAACCACAGGGGGTGCATGTCTATAATCCCAGTGCTTGAAAAGCTGAAAACAGGAGGATCACTAGTCCAATCTGTGTAGTGTACACCCTGTAGTCCCTATACTAAAATATATTAAATAAATAAAATATATTTTCAAAAAATAAATATTATATGGTTCCCTCTCCTTGAGATTCAGTGTGTGTTAACATACAAGAAAGGCTCTAGGGGGTGGGGAGATAGCTGAGGGGCACAAGTGCCTGCCTGGCAAGTGCAAGGTCCTGAGTTTGATCCCTAAAAGCTCAAATCCTAGAGTTGTTATTTGTGGTTGTCAAGCCTAAGAATATTACTCAATCCTAAGAATTTTGTTTTCAGTATAGTAGACACATTTTCAAATCCAAACTATACCTTGTAAGAATCTAAATTTTTAAGAATGAGGTATTTTAAATATTTATGTATATTTTTATAAGTTGGGTGTTTGAATACATTGATGTATTTCTGGGCTGGAGATGTAACTCAGCAGCATAAGCATGTGCCTGGCAAGCACAAGATCCCAAGTTTAATCCCCAGCCCAAAAAAAAAAGAAAAAGTGCATGGTGTGAATGTATTTCTGTCCAATTAAAAGAAAGCTTAAAACAACGAACAACCCAGTAGCAACGTCAATACCAAAGTAGTGTGGTACATAGCTTCAAAAGGAAATAAGACTCGCTAGTAATCATTAAAAGAGCCAAGACACCTTGGTTAAAAGGCTGACTTTAGGTTCAGGACCAACAAACTAGGGAGAAGGGAGGAGAGGAACGTGGAGGGGGAAAAAGGCAGGAAAAGGGGAGGAGAAGAAAGACAAGGATATAATCAGTATAGGAAATTTTGCTATATTGCTCAGAAAAGCTATCCAATACCACAAGGATTATCCCAAAAGAACTGAAGAAACCACCTAAATGGTTGAAAATTTGATTCTTAAAAGAGATAAACTGGTAATGGATCAAAATATAGCAACTATGTTTAAATATATAAATTCATTAAAATACTTTAAAAATACATTTCAAAAAATATCTTTGAAAAGTCTTAGGAACTCTGTATCCTACCTTTCCTATATCACTGGTAACCAAACAGTTGACAAAGAGATATTTCTCTTCACAGAATAATTTTGATTGGTAAGAATGTAAACTAGTCTAATCATGGTGATCAGCATGCAGAATCTTCAAAACACTATAGCTAGAAATTTCATCTGACCTTTACAGAAGAGTTAAGAACATCACATTACAGTAATACATGCATACCCATGTCTCTAACAGCACAATTTATAACAGCTAAATCTTGGAAGCAGTCTCTATGCCCATAAACAGATGAATTAAAAAAGAAAATATGATTATTTATGCACAATGAAGTACCACTCTGCTGTAAAGAAGAATAAATTTGAGCCATCTGCAGGGAACAAATGTACCTTGAGACCATAATATTAAGGGAAAGCAATCACACACATACAAATTTAAATGTCACATAGTTTCTATTATATGAGAAACCCCAAATATAAGTAGCAAATAAAAGAAAGATAATAAAAAATGGGGAGGCAGATCTTTCACAACTGGGAAGGGATTCAAGAAATGAAGACAGCTGGGGAGATAGCTCCATGGCACAAGTGCCTGCCTGGCAAGTGCAAGGTCTTAAGTTTGAACCCCAGTCCCTCCAAAAAAAAAAAAAGAAAGAAAGAAAGAAAGAAAGAAAGAAAAAAGAAATGAAGATGGGAGAAGCCACAGGGGTAAGAGAATAAAAACAACTGAGTGATGTGTTGTGTACATGTACCAACTCTCCACAAGGAATGTGACTATTATGGTCTATAAACATGTATTCCTCCTCCTCTTCTTCCTAACAGTAATAGGGTAAAAAAAAAAATTGGTCATTGTATTGATGTTAAAGCTGAATGACAGGTAAACAAAAATTTTTATTCATTTTTTTTCACTTCCTATGTTTTCAAAAATTTTTATAGAAAGGAAATTGGGAGGAGGGTATGCTAGGAAGAGGTTTATCTTTTTTTGTTTACTCCAGGAAGAATTATCTGGAATATTTTTCAGGTAATTCCCAGTAGAGGCAGATAAATGGTCTTTTATTGCATTTTATATATTCAAACCTGTTTAGTATCTATTGGCCAGTTTTTCAGCCTGGGAGTACTAACTGAATTTTTCTTTGACACCATTTGATGGTTCCTTTCACAAGAGTGGACAGGAACAATTACAGGCAATGCCTCATCTAGACTATTAACTCTGGTTCACAATTTGAAGGAAGAACATTAAAATGTATTTTATATTATTCTGTTTCTATTTGTTTACTTGTATATCAGTGAACCCTAAACCTAGTGACAAATGTCCTTAGACACAAACAGAAGGGGACAAGGAAAACTGACTAGCAAGAGATTGGAGTTAGTAAGTTGCTATAAAGCAAAAACAGTGCAATCAACAGAAGATGGAAGAGACAAAAATTCTATAATTCCAGAAAAATTAGAAACATACAAACACCTTAACTTCAGACTTGTGGCCTCCAGAACTATTAAGATTATAAATTTCTGCTTTCTGCTTTTACAATACTGGGAATTATACCCTAGGAAATCACTGAGCTATATCCCCATATCTCCCACCTTTTTGTTGTTCTTGTTTTGTTTTTTGTTAATTTTAATGAGAAAGAAATAGTAATGAGAACAGGCTGGAGAGATAGCTCTGTGGCACAAATGCCTTCCTGGCAAGTGCAAGGTTGTGAGTTCGAATCCTGGTGCCACAAAAATAAAAAAGAAACAGCAATGAGACCATTTCAAAACAGATTAGTATGACAGTTACAATAATTAGTACACTGTACATTATTGTCTTCATAGCAGTTATTCAGTACAAGATGCAGACATGATATCTAAACACTATTAGTACAAATCTTTCTTCTCATATATATACACACACACATACTTTTTTTTTCTTTCACAAGGATAGCCTTTGTGTGTGTGTGTGTGTGTGTGTGTGTGTGTGTGTGTGTGTGTGTGTGTCTTTTGGAGACAGGGTCTTGCTATGCAGTTCAAGCTGGCCTTGGGATCACTTTTATAGCCCAGCCTTGTCTCGAACTTGCACTGATACTCCTGCCTCAGCCTCCCAAGTGCTGGGATTACAGGTGTGGGCCACCACATCCAGCTTTTTTTTTAAAAAAAACTGTGTCTCAAGTCCTTAAATTGCCCAGACTGGGCTCGAATTTGGATCCTCCTACCTCAGCCTCCCAGAGTACTAGAATTACAAGCATGTTGAGTCACCATACCTAGTTAGTTAGTTGTTGTCTTAAGTCATCATGGCCTTTCCTAAAGAAAATGGAACAAAACAGCCTAATGACAAACTTTAAACTCTGCTAACTTTAAGTTTTAACAACTCTTGTAGCTTTTCTAATGACTAGTTTAGGAAATCCTTCCTGTACCTATTAGATTCATTGATTTGATATGTTACCATTTTCTCTACAGTGTGGAGTCATCAATAATTCCAAGAATTGTTTCATGATTACTGTTTTATAACTACTGTGTAGTTTTATTTCATGACCTTCCATCAAACTTATCAAAAAGAAAGTGTTGTGTGATAGTTAACACAGTATCTTTATATGTCACAGATTTCTATTACAAGCAAGAGATAATTTTTTTTTTTTAAAGTCAGTTCAGGCACTCCTCTTTGTTTAATTTTTTTTTATTTATCTATTTTTGTCTTGTTTAAGAACTTTTGTTTATTCACTCATTTTTATGGCCGGCTCAGCCCACCCCGAGGGCAGGGCTGGCGCAGCATGTGGTGCCCGGGATCGAACCGCGGTTCCTGAAGCCGCCCAAGCTTTCCCAAGCAGGCGCTTTAGACCACTGAGCCATCCCACCGGCCCGCAAGAGATAATTTTAAATGCTGAAGGTACCTTAAGTATTCTTCAATGCCACAAAAGATTATAAACCTATTTTCAAAATATTTCATTTATATCCATACAATACTAAAAATTGTACTCTTTATGACATAACTTGATAGCATATTTACTTAATTATCTAATGCATGAGAATGAATATTAGATTATCTCTACTAATCTTTCTATGAAACAGGAGCAGGTACTTCCACTCAAATTAGATGTTCTAAAAGCACACCATTCCTGTTAATGAACTATACAAAGTTGGTGGCATCTTTAGATAATTAAATCAATTTTATAGGGTAATAATTCCTATGATCTACAAGTTATCAGTTTCCCCAACAAATGAATATGTAGTCCTCTAATATGAACTGAACAAAGGATCAATATGGACACATCTTAATGACTATCAACTGGGTCTTTTCATCTTTTCTAAAGAAGTTAATGAAGGATAAAACTGTGTTACTCATAAAGAAATGGCAAGTATCTTGTTGGCCTGGGTCTTGTCTCAACTTCAACTCTTAGCCATCTGAATTTCTTTATGGATCTTAAAACAAGACTGTAGTGAAAAAGACTGTAGTGGATACTGATAAATTATTTCTTTTTAGGGGTGAACTCATCACCACACACTGGTTTAGGATTCTCATATACCATTAAGTCTCTTCAAGCAGGATTTTGAAAATACACAATAGGCTAGCTAAGACCCTATACTGAAAAAAGACAAATAGAAAACTTAGAAAATCTACTCTTCACTGCTAAAAACGTAGGAAATTATATGTAGCTCTCCTTATTAAAGATAGCAAATGGTTTTATGTCTAGGTCATAAAAATCATGTAAATAATTTTTTAAGAGATAATGATGCAGTCTAACAAAATGGAAAACTGGGGAGACAGGACAAGAGTATAAACAAAGTGATGTAAGGTGTTAGGAACACATGTATGTATTTGACAGTAATTCTATGCATGCAAAGGTACTTTTTCAATTTTGGAAATGTAATCCAATTTTCCATTCTACAGAATTTAAAAGTAAGCAAACAAAAAAGCAACCTCACATTTGTTAAAATAACAAAGATCTGGGGACAGAGATGAGGCACAAGATGACTGAAGGGCATTCTGACCATCCAAGCACATAATCAGAATGAATAATTTACAAGGTTACTTTCATCTTCAATGCCACTAAGAGCTAAATTCTAAGCAGCTTAGGAAAACTGTAAGACATCTGCTAACCAAGCAGAATAACCAGAAAGAATCTAAGCCAAAATGTTCCAACAAAATCTATACACAAGATCAGGGAGAAGATGGGGAAAACTAAAGAAATGGAAGAAAACAGACTAGAATGGTAATGAGTTATTTATGTTCTTAACTGCATATAGTAATTAAACTTTAGAAAGTCAGATAGATGGATTTAGCTAAAAAAAATCAGCTATAGTAAGCCAACATTGATTTTGTATATTCCCCACCAAATGCATTTACAAAATAGCAGTAAGTAAATGGAAAACTCTTCTTTTTAAAGTTTTTTCCATTGAGTACATATATACCAAAAAAATCCTCCAAAAACTCACATATGACCTTACAAGTCTATACCTACTTCATGTATGTTGGTATTTTCCCCCCATTTTCTGTATTTGTTACAGGGTCTCACTATTCAGCTCATACTTGTGGTGATTCAAGACCAGGAATTGAACCCTGGTCCCTGCACCTGACAAAGCAGGCACTTAGTGCACCAAACTATCTCATTGGCCCCTACTTCATGTGTTTTTGAAGGGAGATATATTAAACATGCAAAACCATTAAAAAATGGTATAGTGACTTGTGAAAAAAAGTCTCTTAATAGTTTATAAAACACGAGTTTTCAGCATTATCTGCAAAAAGTGCACAGTCACTCAATAGTTCATGAAAGGCAGTTTCTCAGCATGGCTTACCATCAAAAAACAATTCACTAGTACAAAAACAGTGTCCAGATTCAACTTCTATCAGTAAAAGATTTCATATTACTCTTTTTAACTAACATAATTATCAAGTCACTTTACTCAGTGAATATAATTTTTAAAAATATTTTTATCATTTATTTATTTGGTACAGGGTCTTGCTATGCACAGCTTGAACTCATAGTGATCCTCTTGTCTCAGACTCCCCAGAGCTGGGATTAGAGGTGTGTGCCACCATGCTATTTCAGCGGCCAGCTCAGCATAGAGCCAGCTCAGCTTGGGGCTGGGATGGCACATGGTACCAGGGATAAAACCTGGGTCCTTACGTTTGTAAGGCAGGCATTTAGACCACTGAGATATCTCCCTGGCCTATGAATCCATTTCTTTTATCATAATCATTCATTTATCAATAGCAATTTAAGGGAACCATTTATTTTATTAGAGCCTATTAAAGTCATTAAAAATGTACTTTCATCCTAACAAGTCATATTCAAGGTAGAAGGAAATATCCAATCACTTAACATATTCAAATAACTTAGAACACTTATTACTTAATTTAATTCAGTACAACTACTATTTTAAAAAGTAAACATCCTTTAGATACTATTTTATAAGAAAAATGCTCCTTTTTACTAATAATATAATCAAATGATCAATAAACTTAAGTTTACCAAGCTGTTGGATAATTAATGTCCAAAAGAAGTTGAGCTTAACATACTGATCTAAAATTATTTAAGTTTTATAGCAGAGGCTCTAAGCTTTGCTTATAGTTTTATACATTAGAATCACCAGGATACATTTTTTTCAAAAATCAGTATCAATACTAGGCATCAATACTAATACCTGTGTTTCACCTCCCTCCAATTCTATTTCAGTTGGTCTGATATGGAGGTCAAGTATTAGTGTTTGAGATGCTTTTTTGTTTCTTTTTTCATGAGGTGAGTTGAATAGGAGGCAGCTCTAGGAACCACTTATTTGAGATTAAAAAGACAATGTGGTCTTTGGGACCAAACATTTTAAGTCTACTAAAATTTGGGAAAGAGTAGAGTGAAAAAGATAGTACTTCAAAAATAACCTAAACCTACCAAATACTTTTCCTGTTAAAAAGTTTATAATTTGAGTTCTATGTTGAACTTTGTGGACAAATCGTATGTTATTTTATAAACACTGCTAAACAAAAGCCTAAAACTACAAATAGAAGGATAAGTTATAGAAATGATTATCACATAAGTAAAATACCATATAAATAATAGATTAATATAAAATAACAATACAAATGACAGAATAACTAGTCAATTTAATAACATTTCTAACTTCAAACAGCACTCAAGAAGACATTTTGTAAATGTTCTTTCTTGTATCTTCAATTTTCCAGTGTTTCAAAAAAGAAAAATTCATGCTTATGAAGATAAAAATTAGGTTTTAGCATGTTTACAGAAAGCACAAAGAAAAAAAATGGACAAATTTAAGAGTATTTCCTTTGTGAAAGTAACACATATATTTCTGTATGACTATCATACTCATGTCATACTCATGTAACAGGTGCAAAGAAATCAATGTCCATGGGCAATCAAATTAAAAAGCAAGTTTTTAATTGTAAGTATTTGTCATTTTGAGTATACTTTCTCAAAATTCAATTTGTGAAACGTGTGTTGGCTTTGGAATCCACCCATGTGATTGGCATAACATATTTTTGGGTCATCTGGATATTTCCTTCTACCTTGACATTCCTTCCTCCCTTGGATTTGAACCTGATTAAAGGCCTCTCCTCAGATTAGTTGTAGGTGTTAGGTATTTTGTTCCAGAAATGAAAGGCTCATACACCTTTGGAAGTAACTGAAAAGTATTACTGCAAATATGCTCCATCATGGAGAGGAATGAATAAATACATTCATAATTTTAAGCCTGTGGTTCTCAACCTTTTTAATGCTGTGACCCTGCAATACAGTTCCTCATGTTGTGGTGACCCCAAACCAAAAAATAATTTTGGTAGCTACTTCAAAACTGTAATTTTGCTACAGTTATGATTTGGAATGGCTTTAGGCAACCCCTGTATTTTGGTCATTGGACCCCCCACTGGGGTTGCAACCCACAGGTTGAGAACCACTGTTTTTTTTTTTTTTTTTTTTTT
>PVJA010030515.1:0-25829 GCA_004027025.1 Myocastor coypus | reverse complement strand
TTTTCTTTTTTTTTTTTTTTTTTTTTTTTTTTTTTTTTTGTGGGACCGGGGTTCAAACTCATGACCTTGCACTTGCCCAGCAGGCACTTGTGCCTCGGAGCTATCTCCCCAGCTCCTTTTTTATTTTTTATTTTATTTTTTTTCTTGTTTCAGAACTTTTGTTTGTTTATTTTTATAGCCTGGCTCAGCCTGCCCTGAGGGCAGGGCTGGCGCAGCATGTGGTGCCGGGGATTGAACCGCGGTCCCTGCAGTCGCCCAAGCTTTCCTAAGCAGGCGCTTTAGACCACTGAGCCATCCTGCCAGGCCCTAACTGTCTTTAATCTTGAGGAAATATTTTGAGATTGCAGTGTTGCAATGTACTAAATTGTAGCATATTGCATGGTTTTATTGCCGTAGTTCTGTGATTTGAACACTGAGTGGCGCTAGAACCTTGGTCACAGATGAAATATTGGTTCAAACTTTAAGATTCAGAGATCTATTGATAAATAAATGGCCTTGGCAAGAACTAAAAGGATCAGCCAAAAGTATTCTGAACAGAAAAAAAAAAAAAAAAAAAAAAAAAAAAAAAAAAAAAAAAAAAAAAAAAAAAAAAAAAAAAAAAAAAAAAAAAAAAAAAAAAAAAAAAAAAAAAAAAAAAAAGTAAAAAATCACTTATTTTTGAGAATCAGAATGTAACCAGACTACTGCTTCTATTTGCAAATTATTTGCAAGCCAGAAGTTGATTGCTCTTGAAATGACTGAAGATGAGTATCATTAACTTAACCTATTATTGAATATTTCTGATTTTTTCTATGTAGGGAGGAAGTATCTATACTTAGGAAAAATAAGTTTGATAGAATATATCCATATATGTCAATCTTAATCTCTTGTGCTTCTATGGTTGACAATATCCACTATAAACATTGCTTCTGAAGTCAGACATCCATAGAGAGCTTTACCTTTTCAAATGTGCATTTTAAAATTTATGTGCATTTCACATAAATTTTAAAATTTATGCTTTGTTGATTCTCTGTACTTTTAAAAAATTCTGCCAAGCTTTATTGAAATATAATTGACAATTAAAAATTGTAAATATTTAAGGAGTACAATGCATAGTACATATACATTATAAAATGACTACCTCCAAGCTAGTTAAGACTTCCATCAACTCGTACATTTATATTTTTTATTTTCAGCTTTATGTAGTTATAGTTGACAAATAATACTTTTATATATGCACAATATACAACATGATGTCTTAATGTATTTATTGTGAAATCTTTACTTTGATTTAGCTAATTAACATGTCCATCACCTCACATAGTTACACGTTTTTATGGTAAAGACACTTAAGATTTACTGTCACATTAAATTTCAGGTATCCAGTGCATTATTAATTATAATCACCGTGTTGTACATTAACTCTTCTGAGCTTAATACTGCTTAGCTGAAACTTTCCTTTAGAATCCCCCTATTTTGCCCAGGTCCCATCCCTGGCAGCCATCACTCCATTCTGCTTCTATGAGTTTGACATTTTTAGATTTCACATATGAGTGAGATTATGGAGTATTTATCTTCTGGTGCCTGGTTTATTTCTGTCCCTCCCTGTTCACTCATGTGCATTTAACAGGTAGGATTTCTTTCGGTTTTGGGGTTCAATAATATCTCATAGTACATGTATACCACATTTTCTTTGTTTATTAATTCATGGCTGTTTAAGTTGATTTCATATAATGACATGAATAATGCTCGAGCAAACATGAGAGGACACATATCTCTTTAAGTTACTAATTTACTTACCTTTAGGGAAATATTTAGAAGTAGAATGGCTAGATGATATAGTATTTCTTGTTTTAATTTTGAAAATTTACTATTTTCCACAAAAGTTCCAAATACTATTTTACTCCTACCAACCATGTGCAAGAGTTCCTTTTTTATTTTAGCCTCACTACCATCCCTATTTCACTGTTTTCGTAAAAGTCAAAGGCTGTATCTCATTGAAGGTTTCATATGTATTTCCCTAATCCTTAGGAATAGTGAGGTGTTTTTTTTTTTTTTTTTTTCCTCTCATGTATCTATTTGCCACTTCTATGACTCGTTTTGAGAAATATCTCATTAGGGTCTTTCCCCCTTCTTATCATTAGGTTGTTTCTTGTTCTTGAGGTCCTTCTATATTTTAGATTTTAACTCCTCATTGGATATATGGTTTGCAAATATTTTCTCTCATAATATGGGTTGTCTTTTCATTTTGTTCTTGTTTACCATACAGAATTTTTTTTTAGTTTGATATAATTCCATTTGTGTAATTTTGTTTTTGTTACTTATGATTATGGCCCAAAACTCTGGTGAGATCAGAGTCAGCCTTTCCCTTATGTTTTCTTTTAGTAATTTTAAGTCTGTTTATGTATTTAACCCGTTTGAACTGATTTTTTATATGATGAGAGACAAGGGCCAAATTTCATCATTTTACATGTGAAAATTGAGATTTCCCAATATCTTTATTGAAGAGAATGTCCTTTCCTCAATATGTATTCTTGCTATCTTTGTCAAAAAAGAAACTACAACTGTAAATAACTATAACTATATATTGGACTTTCCATCCTTCAACATTGTTTCATGTGTCTTTTTATGACAGTACCACACTGTTTCATTTTATTTTTTGTCTTTTTGAGACAGTGTCTCCCTATGCAGTTCAGGCTGGCCTTGAGGTCACTTTTGTAGCCCAGGCTGGTCTCAAACTCACACCAATCCTTCTGCCTCAGCTTCTGGGATTAAAGGCATGCACCACCACACCCTGCCTACATTATTTTAATTATAGTCAACTTATAATATGTTTTGAAACTGTAGAGTGAGATGCCTTCAACTTTGTTCTTTTTGCTCAGGATTTCTTTGTGTATTTAGGGTCTTTTGTAGTTTTACATGAATTTAAGGATTTTTTTCTGCTTCCTTAGAAATGATGTTATAATTTTGATAGAGATCAAATCGAATCTATAGATTGCTTGAGTAGTATGAACATTTCCAAAATAGTCTTTCTTATAATCCACAAATCCAAAGTATATTTCCATTCACTTATTCTTTCTTCAGCTTATTCAATAGTGCTTTATTGTAACCATTACTTGGATTTTTTGCTTAGTTAAACTTATTCCTATTTTATTCTTCCTGTTATAAATGGGTTCTCATTCTCATACTCTTCCTGTGTCTGTCTGTCTGTCTGTCTGTCTAACTTAGGAAATTGTGCTTGCCAGGCAGGCATTTAAGCCACTGAGCTATATGGCAGGCTGGATAAATTATTCATTTTTTTTTTTTACTTTGCTGTATGCTTTTCTTTTTTTCACATTTTAATTACTTTTAATAAGAGATAACAATATGAGAGTTTCAAAACATGTTAATAGTACATTCACAATAGTTGAGACACTGTATATTGTTGTCCTCACAAATGTTATACAGAGCACAGAGTGCAGACGTGACAAATTTTCTGATATTGGTTCTGAAGGAAAAAAAAAAGAAGAGAAGAAAAAGTTTTCTTCTTTTTGAACTAGGAGGAAGTAGTTGTATACATAGTCCAATGTTTCAAAATTGCAGTGGGTTACCGGTGAAACTGGCAATGTTGAAGGCTGTTGGTTTAAGCTTCTTACAGCTCATTGTACTAGCTAACTCTGCATTTTATGCCTCATAATTAAGCTTTTCTGCTGGGTGATCAAGCATAAGCCAAAGCAAGACCTGTCTAACAGAACTTTCATCATTTGTACTTCCCAGGGTCAAATCTCCTCAGGATTAACTTTGGAATCATATGCAGTGCTTTGTAGAACTGTTGTCAGTGTCAGCCATCCGGACGAGTCATGGCCAATGCTTGACCAGTTTGCTTTCTGTGAAAGCCTGAGAGAATGTTTTCTCCCCAGGTGACTCTCCCTAGGCACACTATACTTCACTTATCCCTTTCCTCTGAGGTCCCATAATCTTCTTGACCAGAAAATTTGGGAAACCACTGAGTTATAGGCTGTTACAGCACAGCTTCTCTTATGTCTTGAGTCCTCACTGACCTTGAGGGGCTAGAGCCAAAATGATGGCTATCCTCATAGCCCTTATTTTTCTCCAGTTTTTGGTCTGTTAACTTACATTCTCAACCTTCCAGCAGAAAAGCCTCATGATACAATTACTTCATAACATAGGTAATTGAGCTGAACCTCACTGCCTTTCTAAATATCATACATCTTAGACTTAGCTTGACATTGGTATTTTCCTTCAATCATTGATATTCTAATAAATCTCTAAAGATTGTGATAAAAGCAGTTACATATTTTTACACAGACATTTATAAATTTAAGGATGTACAAAATTGTAGCCTTTCAAGCCTATGGTATTTTGCCTAGTCTCTTATTCTCAACTAATACCCTTTTTTATATTTTTGTTAACCAATCATTTACCTGAGAAAAAGTAGAGCAGTAACTGAGTTTACCATAGAAGCAGCACACATCTGAAAGTCCCAAATGACACACATTGCAAGCGTAGTTTTAGTGTTTCTTCAAAAATCTTTGGTTTCCATTCAGCTGTGCTATGCCTTTACATTTTTATTTCTTCTTTACATTATACTAGGGAGGCTATATGATATTTACAAATGTAGGTCTGGTTTATTTCACTTATGAGTATATGCTCAATATACATCCATTTATATATGAAGTCTTCCAGTTGATCATTCTTTATAGCGAGTAATATTCCATTGTATAAAAAATACCACATCTTTTTAAACCATTCTTCAAATGATTGGCATTTTGGTTGTTGCCAAAGTTTGGCTATTCCAAATTGGGCTGCTATCAACACAGGTGCACAGATATCGCTATGGTATGATGTTTTCAGTTCTTCTGGGAAAATTCCCAGTAGGGGGATAGGTGGATTGAATGGGATTTCCAGTTCTAGTTTTTTAAGGAGCCTCCACACCGCTTTCCATAATGGTTGTACCAATCTGCATTCCCACCAGCAGTGGAGAAGTGTTTCTTTTCCCCCACAGCCTCTCCAGCATTTGTTGCTGATTGATTTCTTTATGATGACCATTCTTTCTGGGGTGAGATGGTATCTAAGTGTTGTTTAAATTTGGATTTCATGAATGGCTAGTGATGTGGAGCATTTCTTCATGTATTTATAGGCTTGCTGAATTTCTTTCTCTGAGAAGTATGTATTCATCTCAGATGCCCATTTATGGATTGGGTCTTTGAATTTTGGAACCCTAATGGTTTTTAGTTTTTTATAGATTTTAGATAGAAGAGAAGACCTTTCTCTGAGTTCTTAGTTAAAAATCTTTTCAAAATTTATGGGTTGTCTTTCCACTCTGTTGGTAATTTCCTTTGATGTGCAAAAACTTCTTAGCTGGAGGTCATCCTATTTGTTGATGCTTTCGAGTGTTAAATGTGCAATTTGATTTCTGTCCATGAACTTTTTGACTACTCCATTGTCTTCAAGATTTTCTCTAAATTTCTCTTCCAGGAGATTTAATGTTTATCTTTTAATGTTTAGATCTTTAATCCGTTTTGACTTTAGTTTAGTGCATGGCGATAGCCTAGGGTCAAGTTTTAGTTTTCGGCATGTAGAAAGCCAGTTTTTCCAGCACCATATCTTTCTTCCAGCAAACGTCTTTAGCCTCTTTGTCAAAAATAAGGTGGCTGAGTGTGTTTGTATTTGCTTCTGCATCTTCTACTCTATTCCACTGATCCTCAGGTCCATTTTTTTTTTTTTTGCAAGTACCATGCTGATTTCATTACTGTAGCTTTGTAGTATAACTTTAGGTCCGGAATTGTAATGCCTCCTGCCCTATGTTTGTTGCCCAGAATTGTCTTTGCAATTCTAGGTCTTCTTTGGTTCCAAATAAATTTTAGGAATGATTTCTCCAGTTCTATGAGGTATGTTGATGATATTTTGATAGGAATTGCATTAAATCTGTATAACAGTTTAGGGAGTATGGCCATCTTAACAATGTTAATTCTTCCTGTTCAGGAGCAGAGAATGTCTTTCCATTTTGTGAAATCTTCTAGGATCTCTTTTTTCAGGGTAATGTAGTTTTCATTGAAAAGGTCTTTTACTTCTTTAGTTAGGTTAATTCCTAAGTATTTCATTTTTTTCAGTACTATCATAAAAGGGACTGCTTCTCTAATTTCTCTCTCAGTGTGTTTGTTATCTGTGTAGAGGAATGCCACTGACTTTCGTGTGTTGACTTTGTAACCTGCTAGGCTACTAAATTTGTGTAGTAATTCCAGTAGCTTCTTGGTGGAGTTCTTTGGGTCTTCCAAGTAGATTATCATGTCATCTGCAAATAACGATAGTTTTACTTATTCTTTATCTATTCTTATTCCTTTTACTTCTCTTTCTTGTCTAATGGCTGTAGCTAATGATTCCAGAACTATACTGAATAGGAGTGGTGATAGAGGACATCCTTAGATTTGAGATTAAAAGACTTCAGTTTTTCCCCATTTGGAATTATGTTAGCTGTTGGATTGTTGTAGATGGCTTTTATCAGGTTGAGGTAGAGGCCTTCTATTCCAATGTTCTGTAGGACTTTGAACATGAATGAGTGTTGGACTTTGTCAAAGGCATTTTCTGCATCAGTTGAGATAATCATGTGATTTTTGGCTTTTGGCTCTATTGATATAGTGTATTGCATTTATAGATTTGTGTCTATTGAACCATCTTTGTATCCCTGGGGTGAATCCTACCTAGTCATGGTGTATAATCTTCTTGATGATTAGTTGTAGTCTATTGGCGAGGATTTTATTGAGGATTTTTGCATCTATCTTCTTCAGAGAAATTGGCTTGTAGTTTTCTTTTTTAGTTGCATCTCTCTCTGGTTTTGGTATCAGTGTAATACTTGCCTCTAGGAATGATTTTGGAGTGATTGCTTCCTTTTCCATTTCACTGAAGAGTTTGAGGACTGTTGGGATTAAGTCTTCTATAAATTTCTTGTAGAATTCAGTAGTGAATCCATCAGGTCCTGGACTTTTCTTTGTTTGTAGGCTTTTTATTACATTTCGTATTTCACTGGCTGTTATTGTGTTATTGAGAATTGTTATATCTTCTTGGTTGAGTTTGGATAATTTGTATTTTTGTAGGAATCTGCCCATTTCATCTGTGTCTTCAGTTCTGTGAGAGTAAAGATTCTTAAAGTAGTTATTTGTGATTCTCTGAATCTCTGCTGTTTCTGTAGTAATTTAACCCTTTTCATTCTTTATTGCTTGAATTTTAGTCTTTTCTTTCCTCTTTTTGATGAGGTTAGGTAGGGGCTTATCAATTGTATTTAATCTTTCAAAGAACCAGCTTTTAGATTCATTAATTATTTTCTTTGTCTCAATTGAATTAATTTCTTCTCTAATCTTTATAATTTCCTCCCTTCTTTGGGCTTTTGGTTTCATTTGCTCTTCTATTTCTAGTAGATTGAGGTGCTCCAGGAGAGTATTTATTTATTCCCATTCTGTTTTCTTAATGTGTGAGTTCAGAGCTATAAATTTCCCTCTAAGAACTGCTTTCGTTGCATCCCATAAATTCTGGTAGGTTGTGTTTGAATTTTCATTAAATTCAAGATACTGTTTAATTTCATCTGTAACCCACTGGTTGTTGAGAAGAGTGTTGTTTAATGTCCATGCATTTCTGGGGTTCTTGTGGTTTTGTTGTCATTTATTTCCAATTTCATTGTACTGTGGTCAGATAATATGCATGGGATAATTTTTGTTTTCTTGTATATACTTAGGCCTGACCTATGTACTAATATGTAATCTATTTTAGAAGATGTCCTATGCGCAGCTGAAAAAAATGTGTATTCTGAAGTGGTTGGGTGGAACACTCTGTGTATGTCCACTAATTGAAGTTGTTCCAGGTTCCCTTTCAGATCTGCTACTTCTTTGCTAATGTTTTGTCTGCTTGACCTATCTTTTTCGGATAAGGGGGTGTTGAGGTCTCCTGCTAAGATTGTGTTATTGGATATTAGATTTTTCATGTCCGTTAAGGTTTGTCTTATATAACTTGCTGCTCCTGTGTTGGGTGCATACATATTTATGAGTGTCACCTCTTCATCTTGAAGTTTTCCCCTGAGCAATATGTAGTAGCCTTCTTTATTTCATTTGATCAGTCTTGGTTTGAAGTTTAGACTGTCTGCAAACAGGATTGCTACCCCTGGTTTTTTTTTGAGGTGCTGGAGCATGTAGTATTGTTTCCCATCCTTTCACTTTTAGACTATGAGTTTCTTTATGAGTTAAGTGTGTTCCTTGTATATAGCATATTGTTGGATTTTGCTTCCTTATCCACTCTTTCAGTCTATTTCTTTTAATTGGAGAATTGAGCCCATTTACTTTGAAGGTTATAATTGAAATATTTTGACTTATGCTTGAAATGATGTTTACTTACTACTGTTTACCTCTTTTTCTCCTGTGTTTAATTGAGTAGCCTATTTGGTGGGATCTTTCTGTTCTCATTTCTTGAGTTTGATTCATTTTTGTCCCTGTGTAAAATATTTTTTAATATGCTGGGTAGGGTTGGTTTTGATGTCATAAAATTCTTTAGTTGTTCCTTGTCGTGGAAGTACTTCACTTCTCCCTCATACTTGAAAGACAGTTTTGTGGGGTATAGCAGTCTGGGCTGAAATTTGTTTTCGTGGAGAACTTGAAGCACTCTGCTCCATTCTCTTCTTGACTTCATGGTTTGTGAAGAGAAATCTGCTGTTATTCTGATGGTTTTGCCTTTAAATGTGATCTGTTTCTTTTCTCTAGCAGCTTTTGGTATACTATTCTTGTACCGAATTTCTGGAATCTTAATTATTAATATGTCTCAGTGTGTTTTTAGTCGGGTTGATGTTATTTAGGGTTCTGTATGCTTCAGTTATCTGTATGTCCAATTGTTTGTTCATATTTGGGAAGTTTTCTGCTATTACTTCTGCCCATATTCTTTTTATATCCTTTGTATTGACTCCTTCTTTCTCGTTGATTCCTATTAATCTCACATTGTTCATTTTTGCATCATCTTACAGATGTTGAATTATTTTTTCCTGCATCATAGTTGTTTTTTAAGAGATCCTTTCTTATGTTTTCAATAGCTGCGACCCTGTCTTCAACATCTGAGATTCTATCTTCACGTTGGTTCGTACGGTTTTGCCAGCTTGTGATTGAGATTTTATTTTCTTGTATATCTCTTTCTTTTTAAAGAATTTTTTGTTTGTATTTATTTATTTATTTATTTATTTTTCTTGTTTCAGAACTTTTGTTTATTTATTTATTTTTATGGCCAGCTCAGCCTGCCCTGAGGGCAGGGTGGCACAGCATGTGGTGCCGGGGATCGAACCTCAGTCCCTCCAGCCACCTAAGCATTCATAAGCAGGTGCTTTAGACCACTGAGCCATCCTGCTGGGCCCAATGTATATCTCTTTCAAACTGTTTCATGCGATCTATTTCTTTCTTGTATTGTTCACTCAGGGAGTCCATAATTTTTCTATTCTCTAAGTTTTTTATTAATATCTTCTTTAATAGTAGTAAAGTCTCTCATTATAGTTATCCTCTCTCTAATTCAGAGATTGTTTCTTCTCTGTTCTCCTCTCTACCTTTCTGTAGTTGTTCCTCTCCTTTAGATGCTATTTATTTAGACATGTCTTTTTTAACTTCAGTGATTATTTCTGCCCTGGTTTCCTCTATACGTTTCTGCAGTTGTTTTTCCACTTCAGAGTCTATTTTTTCATACATTTCTTTTTTTACTTGACATGTTATCTGTGACCTGAGTTGCTCTATGCGTTTCTGCACTTGTTTGTTTACTTCAGAAGCTATCGGTCCAGAGATTTCATCTGTATGATTCTCATTTTCTTGTAGGGTAGTGTCTCTTGTATCTGTTACAGGTGGCTTCAGGATCTGAGATTGCATTTTGCTCCTTGTCTGTATCATTCTGTATAGCAGTGACTTGCAGGACTAGGGGGCCTTGCTGCTGGGTAGGCTAAGCTTGCGTTGAACCTGAGGTCTGACTCAGGTGGTGGGCCTGATGCTGGATAGGCTATGCTTGTATCTGGCTGAAGATCTGAGTCACATGTTGGGCCTAGCCTCTGGGTTGGCTGCTTTCACAGTGGGCTCGAGTACGTCTAACAGGTTGGGCGGGGCCGGAATACTCATGCAAGTGGGTTGGAGACCTCAGGTGAGCAGGCAGGAGACGTCTGGAGGGCCGGCCACCTGTAACAGGTGAGCAAAACTGGATGTCTGGCAGGTTGGCTGGAATGTTCAGGCAGGTGGACCGGGACGTCTGGGGGGCCAGCCGGAATGTTCAGGTGAGCGCTCTAATACTAGTTTTTAGAGGAATTGCCATACTGTTTTCCATAGTGATTGCATTAGTCTGCACTCCTGTATTTGTTATTGGTTGGCTTTTTGATGATGGCCCTTTTTTCTGGAGTGAGATGGAATCTCGGTGTTTTTTTTTTTTTTTTTTTCTTTGCACCAGTGATGATGAACATGTTCCATGTATTTGCTTGCCATTTGTTTTTCATCATCTGTGAAGTGTATATTCACCTCAGATGCCCAGTTTTGGTTTCAGTCTTTCAGTTTGGATAGTCTGATTTCTTTCAATTTTTTATATGTTGCTGACAGAATTGGTTTCGGGGACAAGTTGCTAATTTTTTCCCAATTTCTGTGTTGTCTTTTCAGTCTGTCAGTGATTTCTTTTGATGTGAAAAACCTTTTTAATAAGGTAAGATCCCATTTGCTGATTCTTTGAAGTATTTCCCATGCAGCCTGCGTTGTGTTCATGAACTCTCTGTCTAAACATATGTCTTTAAGATTACTACATACTTTCTCTTCCAGTAGATTTAGTTTTTCTGTTTTAATAATTAGATGTTTGATCCGTTTTGATTTTAGTTTAGTGTAAGGTCGTGGATGTAGGTCTAAGACATGGGCATACTGAAAGCCAATTTTTCCCCACACCATTTATTAAAGAGGCTATCTTTTTTCCAGTGAACAGGTTTGGTATCTTTGTCAAAGATAAGGTGGATGAGTGTGCTTGGAGCTGTGTCTGCACCTTACAGTCTGTTTCACTGCTCCTCAGGTATGTTTTTTTCACCCAGAACTATACTGATTTCATCACAGTGCCTTGGGGTATAATTTCAAGTCAAGGATTGTAATGCCTCTTACCTTGCCTTTGTTGCCCAGAATTGCTTTTGCTATTTTGTTTCCAAGTGAATTTTAGGAAAATTTCCCTAGTTCTATGAGGTATGCTAATGGCATTTTTATTGTGATTGCATTGAATCTGTACTACAGTTTTGGTAGTATGTTAATTTTTACAGTGCTAATTCCTCATATTCATGAGCAAGGAATATCTTTCCATTTTCTCATGCCATATTTAATTGCCTTTTAAAGATTTCTTTCTTTCTTTCTTTCTTTCATGGTACTGGGAAATAAACTCAGGATCCTGCTCTTGCCTGGCAAGCACTTATTCTAATAAGCTGTCTTTCCAGTCCCTTGATTGCATTTTTTAGAGAACTTTCATTCCAATGTATAGATCATTTATTTCTTTTTTTTTTTTTTTTTGTCTTTTGGAGACAGGGTCTCGCTATGCAGTTGAGGCTGGCCTTGAGCTCACTTTTGTAGCCCAGGCTGGTCTCGAACTCGCACTGATCCTCCTGCCTCAGCCTCCCGAGTGCTGGGATTACAGGCGTGTGCCACCACGCCCGGCCAGATCATTTATTTCTTTTGTTAAATTTTTTCTAAGTATTTCATTTTTTCAGATGCTATTTTGAAGGTTGTGGTTTTCCTAATATTTCTCCCAGTAAATTTGTTCTTTGTGAATAGTGAAGTTATTGATTTTTGAGTGTTGATTTTGTATCCAACTATGTGAATGAATTGGGTATAAAATATAGAAAAAATTTCGTGGTGTTTTTGTGGTCTTCTATATAGAGTATCTTGTCATTTCAGTATGCTTTACTGACATTTTTATTTAGCTGAACATACTGTTTAATTCCTTCTTCAATTTCATCTGTGATCCATTTGTTGTTCAGTAGGGTGTTATTTAATTTCCATGTATTTATGGAGTTTCTTTCCCTTTTGATTTTCAATTTCAGTGCACTATAGTCAGATAACATGCATGTCTTTACTTACACATGCTCTATGGGCTAGTATGCGGTTTCTTTTTGAGAATGCACAGCTGATAAGTATGTATTCTGTGATATGGGTTGGAACACTCCATAGGCATCTATTAAGTCGTTTTGTTCATAGGTTTGGTTTAGTTCTGTCATTTCTTTATTGAGTGTTTTGTCTAATTGATCTATTTGTGAAAATGGGGTATTAAAATCTCCCATTACAATTGTGTTGGTAGTGTTGGTTTTTCATGCTCATTAAATTTTCATGTTCATATATTTGTATTATATAATTGGGTGCTCCAACTATATATGTCTTTATGATTGTAATCTCTTCTTCTTAGAATTTTCTCTTAACAAGAATATAGTATCCTTTATCTCTTTTGATCTGTCTTGGCTTCAAGTTCATATTGCCTGCAAATAGAATAGCTGCATCTGAGTTTTTTGTAGTTCCCAAAGCATGGAATATTATTTTACATCCTTTGAGTTTCAGTGTGTGCATTTATGTTCAGATTAAATGTGTTTCTTTTATGCAGCATAATGTTGAGGTTTGTTTCTTGACCTATTTTTCAAGTCAATTTCTTTTGACTGGTGAGTTGAGATCACTTACATTGATGATTATACATGACATGGCTGTTGGATCCTTGTCTTTCTCCTCTGTTTAATTGTTTGTTCTCCCTGGTGGCTTATTCTGTTAGTGTTCTTGGATTTGTGCATCTTGTTATCTCTTTCTACAATGTCTTTTGGACCACATTGCTGAGTTGGTTTCTTGAATTCATGAATTTCTTCAAGAATTGTCATGGAAGTGTTTCATTTCTGCATCAATTCTGTAAGACAGTTTTTCAGGGTACATCAATCTGAGTTGGAAGTTGCTCTCTTTGGAGTACTTTACTTCAAACTGTCTTTGACTTAAGGGTTTATGTTATGAAGTCTGCTTGTGGACTTTTCTTTATAGATGATTTATTTCTTTCTTTAACAGCTTTTAATATTCTGTTCTTATGCTTAATTTCTGGAATCTTAATTACTATATGCCTTGGTATAGTTTTATTTTGGCTTTGGTTAATTGTAGTTCTGTATACCTCACTTATCTGTTTGTCTAATTCGTTTTTTATACTTGGGAAATTTTTTGCCATCACTTCCATGAAGTAATAAATAATTTTTTAACGTCATTTACATTGGCTCCTGCTTTTTCATTGGCTCTGCTCAGTCCTGTGTCATTTTTCTTTACAACATCTTGCAGCTGGTGGATTGATTTTTCATGGTGCCTTGTTATTTATTTATTTATTCATTGAGGCTTGCCAGGCATGTGGTGTCAGGGATTGAACCATGGTCCCTGCAGTTGCCTAAGCTTTCTTTTTTTTTTTTTGTCTTTTTGAGACAGGGTCTCGCTATGCAGTTGAGGCTGGTCCTGAGCTCACTTTTATAGCCCAGGCTGGTCTCGAACTCACACCAATCCTCCTGCCTCAGCCTCCCGAGTGCTAGGATTACAGGCATGCGCCACCACACCCGGCTTGCCTAAGCTTTCTTAGGCAGGTGCTTTAGACCACTGAGCCATCTCGCTGACCCTCCCTTGTTAGTTTTAAGAGATGTTTGTTTTCCTGATTTCTAGCGAGAATCTTGTCTTCTAGGTCCAAAATTCTGTCTTCACTTTGGTTGAGGGAATTTTGCTAAGTTTGAGTGGAATTTTTGATTTCCTGGACATTTGTCTGAATCTAGTTTATGAATTTTATTTCTTTCCTGTTTAGAATTCATAGATTCAGAGTGGGCAAGATCACTCAGCAGTCTAAAGTACCTGTTTAGAAAGCTGAGGTAACTGCAGGGACCATAGTTGGATCCCCTACACCACATTGCTGCGCCAGCCCCAACTGCAGGGTAGGCTGAGTATGCCATTAAAAAATATAGAACTTTTATGCCAGGGAGATAGCTCAGTGACATAAACACCTGCTTGGCAAGGGCAAGATCCTGAGTTCGATCCCTGGTACCATGAAACAAAAAACAAAAACCATGAATGGAAATCATAGTTTTCATCATTTTTCTGTACTTCTCTATATTTTTCATCTGTCTATTCTAGACTCGCTGATTAAGTCTTTCATTATGGTCCTTATCTATTTTTACCTGGGAGATTATTTCTGATCTGATTTCCTCTACGGTTTCATGCACCTGTTTTGGAACTTTTCCTCCTGCCATTTCAGACATTTCAGATCTGTAACCTTTGTTTTATTGTACCTCACTGTCTCTTGGACTTGTCCTGGTTGGGTTGGAGGCCTGGTGTTGGGTTTTGCTTCTGTGTCTTGTCATTTTCTATTTTATTTTACCTGACTTCTCTGTGTTGGTGCATATGTTTCCTATGATATTTAGTTTTGTCACAGCAATTCAAGCCTTTCTAGGAAATGTCTGTTCATCAGAGGTATCTTGTAACCAAGAATAAGAAGTCTTTGGTTTTCGTATCTACTCCAAAATCCTATCTTCTTAATTGATTGATGGTGACATGCTGCCATCTATTTGGCTCTGTCCCTAGTCCTTTGGTGCTGAACTATATTGATAGTTAAAACCCCAGGCAGTCACAGTATTATTGTAGAAGAGAGAACAACTAATTACAACTAGTATGACATCATGGCTAGAGTATTGCAATTAGCAATAACAACAGCATCACACATGGCCTAGAATCTGACAAAGTATAACCACAGGGCCAAGATCCACAGTTATATGACAAAACCCAACATAGATAAGGAACTTGTATACCATAAATTTTTCCCTATGGAGAAATTTAAGAAATATAGGGAACAAAACAGAGAGAAATGAAAAGATATACAGTTGTAGTAAGACTGGAGGACAAATGTAGCCTTTGGGAAGCTAGAGTAGAGGGCAGGAGAGAAAGTAAGAAGGAGAAAGCAAAAGGTTATTGAAGCAAATCAGGAAGGTTAGAGACAGTGGTCACTCACATGAAAATATTCTAAGATCAAGAGGGAAGAGATAGGTAAGGAGAGAAGATGATAATTAAAATAGAACAAAAATATATATAAACCTAAACAATAATAGGAAAAAACCCTAACCAGATATTAAGGGGAAATGATACACATGAAAAGAAGAAAAAATTGTTCTGATGCTCACTGTTCTGTGGTAGTGTCCATATCAGTGTTCCACCATTTTGCTTTAGGGTTAGTGCTGTATTGGATGTAGGGCTTATTTTGGCCTCTGGATGTGTGCTGGTTTATCATTTTATAAAGTTTTATACCTATATTTTGTTTGCTCTACAGGTGTGTTATCTTAGATTAATTTTGGTATCAGGATGTATATCCTTCTCTTATATTTATCTGTGTTTTTAGTTAATTTATTTTGAGAAACTTCCATTCGAGTTCTCCTTTATGTAGGCATTTTAGATCCTTATTGTTATTTCACAGATCTCCATTTCTACCAGATACATTATTGATTTTCATTCCTTTCTTTATTCATTTTTTCTTGCTAGTATCGTATCATTTTTATTGTTATTAGATTTTTTGGAAAGTGTTATGTATCCTTGATTTTTTTCATAATCCTTGTTTATGTCTGTACCTATATGAGGAGACAGCCACCTTGTCCAGATCTTTGCACGTATTCTTTGGTCATGATAGATCTTTACTGTTGATTTTGCCTGGAAGTCTAGATGTCCAGTTGCTGGTAACCAATAACAGACAGATTTTTTTTTTTGTCTTTTTGAGACAGGGTCTTGCTTTGCAGTTGAGGCTGGCCTTGAGCTCACTTTTGTAGCCCAGGCTGGTCTCGAACTTGCACCAATCCTCCTGCCTCAGCCTCCCGAGTTCTGGGATTACAGGCGTGAACCACCATGCCCGGCAATAACAGACAGATCTTAATGTTCATTTTTCTGGTTGATAAACATTGCTTCTTGTGCTTGGAGGCTGAATGATATTGCTAGATATGTTTAATGGGATGGTGAGACAACTGGGTGAAGTCTGTGTTATCTGGTACTTTTGGCTGACTACTGCCTTTGATTGGTGAGGTTGGAGGTGAGGTTATCTTTCCTTGCTAGTTGGTACTATTATTTGGATTCTATAGTTGGGCAGGACTATGTGGCTCTGAGGGCATGGTGGGGAAAACCTACCCATTTCATGGTTGCTTGAGTACAGATTATAGGAGAAGACAACCCATGTGTCATAGTTTGTGTTGCATAGTTCATGATGCAAGGTGGGATTATGGTTCTGAGTACTGCTGGGATTATGGGTGTGAGCGCTACTCTCAGCCTGGGACAGATATCCTGAAGCAGTATAAGGAGCAGAGAGACTTGCTCTCTGTAGCTCTTGATGCCAGTACTCCTCCCATTTGTTCTTACTCTTTTGCTGTTTTCCACCTCAATGAACTGTTGCCCTCTGCCATGTGATACTCTGCCTTGGAGTCAGCTGAGTATGGACTGAAACCGCCACTAACTGTGGGCTAAATAAGGCTTTCCTTCCTTAATTTTGGGTGTCAGGTAGTTTGTTCCAGCAATAAGAGTAACTGAAAAGTAATGAAAAGTAACTGAGACAGTGATAGGTATACCCTCTAAAGGTACCCTTTTATTTTCTCCATCTGGGATTTGCCATGTAGTTTAATAACACATTTAGCCATGAACTTCCGTGGATAATATGCTGAGTATATTAGAGTAAACTTAGTATCCAGTGACCTGAATATCACAGTCTAGTCAAGTTGACAAGATTAATTGACATTGTCTATCTATCTATCTATGTATCTATCTATCTATGTATCTATCTATCTATCTATCTATCTATCTATCTATCTATCTATCTATTGAAGTCTGGAAGCTAGAGATAAAGGAGAGATGTTATTTGTCTTTCAGATATTTGCTTATGAAAGTAAGAGAGCTCAAATTATGGTCTTCTGGAATTTGAAGGATACTGGTACTATGATATGATAATCACTGATTCTTTTCTTCCAGGCAGATGTTAAGCTGTTAAGTTTTTTTCTCCACATTAGTACAACTTATGTTTATATATTCAAATGGGTCAATGTTTCTTAAGGCCTTTGTTTTTTTGTCTAGAAAGTAAGAATGAGGCAATCATATTTAGAGAACAGCTGTTGATTTTTATCCATTAGTTTTGAGTGACAGCTCAGGCTTGAATTTAAATAATGCTTCACCATATTAATGCTTTGGACATAGTTGTAATTCGCTTTTGGTTTCAGTTTTATCATTTCAAGATGAGTATAATAGTTACAACTGCCTTATGTAGTTGTTTTTAAAAATGTAACAGTATCATAGATAAAGCAGTTTATTGCTTAATAATCATGGCTTCACAGTGCCTTGTTATTTTCATCATTATTATTGTTTATTATTATCAATTCATGTGTACCTTAGCTAATATGCATAAATTTAATTTGCAGTTTTTGCTCTTATGAATTTTGCTGGTGGTATATTTTTGTGCATTTCTCCATGCACATTTATGCAAAAGTTTCTCTCTCTATATTAACTATTGAGTGAGGGGTGTAAGATATTAACAGATTTAATTTTACTGTTTTCTAAAGTGCTTGTGCCCCTTCCACAGTCAACAGTGAAGGATGAAAATTTTTGTTGTTCCCTGTTCTTCCAAATACTTACTAATTTTCACTATATTTTGATATTCTTTGGCTATTAACTTTTGTTAGTAATGTGTTACAAATATTTTCATTGACATTAATTGCAATTGTGTGACAGCTTGTAAACAAAGATTAATGTAAGTTTTTTAAAGTCTTGTGGTAGTGTGGATCCACTTTGCAAGTTTCTATTTTGGTCCTTGGCACTTTCAAAAAAAATTTAATGAGAAAGAAATAACAATCAGACAGTTTCAGAACAGGTTAGTAGGACAACAACAATAATTAACATGATGCATATTGTTGTCTTCATAGTTGTTATTCAGAGTACAAGATGCAGACATGATAATTTTTCTAACCACTATTAGTGTAAATATTTCTTTTCATTGAACTAAGAGCAAGAAGTTGTATGTATAGTCCAACAGGTCATGATAGAAGTGGGTTATCAACAGTACTGGCAATGTTGGGAGCTGTTGACTTGAGCCTTTTATAGCTCTGCATATTAATAAGGCTTTACTTTTTATACCATGTGGTTAAAATTTTCTGCTAGATGGTTAATACTCAGTTAAAGCGAGACCTATATAACAAAAAAACCCCGCAACTTTTGTGTGTGTGTAGGGTCAATCAGAACCCCTTAGGATTTACCGTGAAACTATGTACAGCAGTTTGTAGACTGTTGTCAGTGTTAGCCATCTGGGTAAGTCACACCATTGCTTGACCAGTTTGCTGTCTGTAAAAGCCTGAGAGAATGTTTTCTCTCTAGGTGACTGTCCTTAGGCGCACTATACTTCATCACTCCCTTGCCTTTATGGCTCCATAATCTCTTTGAACATAAAATTTGGGATACCACTGAGTTATAGGATGTTATAGTACAGGTTCTCTTATATCCTGAGTCCTCACTGACTTTGAGGGTCTAGGCCCAAAATATTGGCTATCTTTTTCTCTGGCACTTACATACAGGTTGGGAGTACACTGCTTCTTTTATCCTGCCTCCACTGGTTAGGCAGATCTGTACTTTGCTTAAAAAGTGATCATAGGTTTATCATAATGAAAATATTCTAAAGAGCCACCTCATATTTACAGGAAGGAGCAGAGAGGGGAATGACAAGTGTGTCTCTTAATATAGATCATTAAGTATTATAATTCAGTCTAGTGGTTTCCAAACTTTCTATATTTTGGAATTAACTTGAGTCTTCAAAAAACACTCATACATGATTTGCAACCTTCTATATTCTTCTTTGCATAGTAAACTTCATAGGAAAACAAAATATTATGTGAAAACAAGATGCATGTAAAAATTCGTAGCTCTCTGTAATGCAGTAGGTAACTGTGTTGTCAACTTGAATAAGAAATGCACTGCTGATTGGTATAGTTTAGTCCTGGGCTTGTCTGGATGGTTGACTTACTGAACTAAGACTCATCCTTTATGTGTTTGACATCAATCAATAAATAGGCTTGTAGCTTGGGTCAATTAAAAAGGGAAAGAAGGAAGTCTAGCTTTTGATTTTTGGAGGAGCTCCAATCTTTGCCGTTGTCTTTGGACATCTGTCTTCAAACTTACAGCACAGATTCTTCAACTTTCTAGAGTAAATCCTTTGGTTTCCTGATGTAGACTTTAATAGGATTCGATGGTCTGATCCAAGCCTTTGATTTTTCATGGTATTGTTTGGATCTGCAGCATAGCAACCCTTTTGCATTCCTCCACACCTGATTGCAAGTGATCATTGTAAACTTGCCTTTTAAGTTATTTATGTCTGTTTTGTATTAAATATGGTATTCTAGTAAGCTATAACTGATATCACCCAAAACTGATCTCATAATCACTCAAGTAGATGAAATTCCAGACAAATAATTGAAAAAATAGTTAAAATAAATGATCAGTGAGATAAATAGATACAAGTAAGCAGTTTAATGAAGAAGTTATTGAAATGGTCAATAAGCTCAGTGAAGATACAGATGAATAGCTGAAGATATCAAAGTCAATATAGGACATGAAATATACCAGTTTAGGAAAGATATTGTTGTTTTAAAAAAGAATCAAACAAATATTAGAAATGAAATCCTCAATTAATCAAATAAAAAATTCAATTCAAAATTTAATGGAAAAATTACCACTACCTCGAGAATGAGATTGATATTCACGCAGTGCTCCATGAAATATTAATGTTGAACTTTAAAAAAACTCTGAAAATATAAAGAATGTTTAGGTTTGTTGGAGAGAAATGTCATATTACTTATAATGGCAAAGCCATAAGAATAACAGAGATTTCTCTACAGAAATTCCAAAGGTCAAGAGGGGTTAGGATGATATAGTTTAAGCCCTAAAAGAAAATAATTGCCTACCCATTACTGTTCGACAAGACTATTCTTCAAATCAAGAAGCAAGGACCTTTAAGGAATATATAAACCAAAGAAAGTCATGACCAAGGAACTAGTATTGCAAAAATAACTTAAAGAGAATCCTACATACAGAGGTAGACAATCACAACCATAGCATAAAGAGAAATAATAAATTTCAAGATTAGATAATTGAATGAAAATAAGAATGAATTAAACTGTGGAACAACAGATAGCAGGAATTAATACATATTTTGCATTGGTAACATTTAAGTTAAACAGTATTAATTTTTCAGTTAAAATATGTAGACTGTCACATCAAACATAAAGACCTGACTTTATGTTGCCTGCGAGAAATAAACTTCACCTACACAGCACATGCTCAGTTAAACAATGAAAAATGATACTCTTAAGTATGTGGGGCTTGAAAGCAAATAGGAGTAGATATACTTGTATCCAGCAAAGTGGGATGTCAGTTAGATTAATCAAAAGAAACAAGGCCGCTATGTATTGGTAAAGGGAACAGTTAACCAAGAAGAAATAAATTATAAATATAGACTTTGCATAAAATGTATATATCAAGAAAATAAAAACTTGTATAAATATTTTAATATTAAATTTATTGGAACATCATAAGATTCATACAAGTTACTTTTGGCCTCTACAATTAGAAGAGGTGCTCAAAGTGGTAGGTATTTGCTTCCAGACATTTATTAGTACAGGGAAATGCTGAAGTGTGCATACATTATTTTCGCAGACTTGGCTTGTTTTATGATGGTTTCATGAAACAGACACTATTTGATGTGAAGGGTCAAGTAGACCTCAGTACATTCATAGTGAGTGATTTTAACAAATCACACTCACAAATATGTCATCCAGTTTTCCCTAATCAACAAAGAAATATCATTGTTAATCTACACTATGGACCAAAAGAATTTAAAACATCTATAGAAGGTTCATCACACAGCAGAGAAAGCCATGGAGCTTTCTTCAAAATAAGCCATATTTTAGCTCCTATTTATATTTTCGTTTTTTTATGCACTTAGGACATGGATACAGGGTCTGCATGGTCTCACTGCATAGACTGGACATGTAGTCATTCTCCTGTTTTCAGCCTCCCAAAGTACTAGGATTACAGGTTCATGTCACTATGCCCAGCTGTTTCAGTGTGCTTTGGGGCCGGGGCTGGAACAGAAGGCTGTGGATCAAACCCCAGCTGCTGTGCTGTGTTATGGTTTATGTCTAGTTGTTCCCTCAAAGCCTCATGCAGTCATGGGGCATGGCTTCTACAGATTGAAACTTGATTCATGATCCTTGGAATTGTTTTAGTATTGATGGGATTATCAGTCTGAGTATGGCTGAGACTATGGGTGTGGTCTAGGGTGGATATCCTAAGGCAGAGAGCCTGAATGTAATATAAAGAGAGACAGAGAGATAGACTCAGCTGTTGCTCTATGCTCCTTTGGTTGGTTGCCTCTGTTCCCATTTTGTTGCTGTTTTGCCGCCATGAACTGGATGCTCTCTGCTCTGTTCCACTAAGCCTCAGGCCAACCGAATATGGACTGAAACCTCCACAAACTGTGAGCTAAATAAACCTTTCCTTCCTTCATTTTGAGTGTTGGGTATTTGTCCCAGCAATGATAGAAGAGTAACTAAGACACTCTGCCAAACTTGCACTTTAGTCTAGTGAGGTATCAGGCTGGACCTCCTAAAGCTAGTTTTAATAAGTACATATAATTGAAATAATGTTGTGTATCCTATCATATCACAGTGGAATGATCATGGAAGGCAACAGCAAAAGAAATTATAAAAAGCATAGAAATACAAAAAGTATAATAGGTTAAATAATATGCTTTTGAATAACTGCTGGGCAATTGATATGAAGAAAGAATTTTAAAAGTTCTTAGAATCAAATGATAATGGAAAAGGAAACATAAGATTTTAGAATCTATGAGACACCATGAAAGCAGTTTAAAGTTCTGAGTGCCTACCAGAAAAAACGGTGCAGTACTAAATAAATAACCTATGAATAACCTAATCATGAATGTTAAGGTCCTAGAAAAACAAGAACAAAATAAACTCAAGACCAGTAGAACAAAATGTAAATAATAAGCACAAAATGGAAAGCTAATGAAATAGAGGCTAGAGAAACATAATAGATTAAATGTCAAATAATTGAAAGAGCTGACTCTTTGAAAAGATAAACAAGATTGGTAAACCCTCAGTATCAAATCACTGAGAAGACCCAAGTTAATGAAATTAGAGATGAAAATGGCAAAATTGCAACAGAGAATACTAAAATCATGAGAATTATTAGAAATTATTTTGAAAAGTATTACATCAAGTTGGAGAATCTACAAGACATGAATAAATTTGTAGACACATATGACCTATGAAAATTAAACAAAGAAAATGTCAAAAATCTAAACATTATTTGCAAGGAATGAAATGGGAATTAGTAAAGAGTCTCCCACTAAGAAAAGCTTGGGACCTGGTGGATTTACTGATGAATTTTACCAGCTCATTAGAATATCACTTTTTTTTTTTTTTGGTGGAACTGGGGATTGAACTAAGGCCCTTGCGCTTGCCAGGCAAGCACATATTCTATTGAGCTATCACCCCAGTCCCCTTTACCAGCTCATTAGAAAAGAACTAACACTAATGCTTTTCATACTGTTCCATGAAATAGAAATGGAAGAATGCTTCAAGTTCAACCTATGAACCAAGTGTTATCCTGATATGAAAACCAGACAAAGGTTTAACAGCAACAAAAAGAAACTGCAAATCAGTGTCTATGATGAGCAGTTTGAAAAGATCTTCAAAAAAATTCTTACAAAGCATTAAAATGTTCAGACATTATCCTCAAGTTGGGTTCATGCCAGATGTGAGGCTTGTTCAACATATATAGATCATTACATGTCATATACTACAGAAATAGAACGAAGACTAAAGGTAACATTATTGTCTTAATAGATGAAGAAAAAACCTTCAGGAAAATTCAGCATCCTTTCATGATGAAAATGCTAAATAGGTACAAAGAATCTTTTCTCATATTGCTAATAACCATACATGACAGATTCATAGCCAACATCATAGTGAATGGAGAAAAACTGAAGGAAATGTATTAAATGATGACAAACTGAAGGAATAAGGCAAAAAAAAAGACTTCCCCCTTGCATCGCTCTTGTTCAATATGGTATTTTTAAAAAATGTATTTAGGAAAGTGTCAACTGGGTCTACAAGGTGTCACTATGTAGATCTGAATCATAGTTATTCTCCTCTTTGAGCCTCCTAATGCATGTGCCACCAGGACACATTAATTGTAGTCTCAATGTGCCCTGGGGGTGGGGCCAGCATGACATGCTAGGGATGGGATCCTGGGGGCTACACTCTAAGCAGGCATTTTAGTCCCCTGAGCTATCAGGCTTGCCCTCAATAGAATATTCAAACTTTATTTTTTTTAATCTTAGTAATCTTTAGTTTTTTCCATATAGAATACATACCTTGGCAATTAGATCTGTGAGTCATATATATCCTGTTTATACAGATTTCTTTTTTATTTTTTTGAATTAATTTTAATGAGAAAAAAAGACAAAATAGTAATGAAACAGTTTCTAAACAGATTAGTAGGACTGTTGCAATAATTAGCACATTACATGTTGTTGTCTTCATAGTATTCAGAGGACAAGATGCAGACATGATATCTTGTCTAAACAATATTTGTACAAACTTTTCTTGTCAATGAACTAAGAGAAAGTAGCTGTATACCTATCTTAACTTTCGTGTGTTTGTATGTGTGTGTGTATGTAATTTTTTTCTTTATTATACAATAAAACAGATCTTTATTACCCCTCATTTTGTTTTGTTTTGTCAGAGATGGGTGTCCAATGCAGTTAGAGAAACTGAATTTAGAGAAGTCTTTAAAGGACCTTTTTATAGTTGATGCCAGTCCAAAGATCATACTTGAATTCAGTAAAATAACCCAATATATTCCAATAGTCCATATTAATAGTGAGTTATCCGTGCAACTTGCTATTATCAGAAGTTGTTGGCTTGAGCGTTTTACAGTTCAGCATAATAATATAGCTTTACTTTTTATACCTTGTGATTACACTTTTCCGCTGGATGGTTAAGACTAAGTAAAAGCAAGACCTAACTATAAATGTAACCTTTGCAACCTGACAAGGTTAGTCAAATCTCTTTAGGATTTAACCTGGAACTGTGTGCAGCACCTTATAGCTCTTTTGTCAGTGTCAGTCATCTGGATGAGTCACGGCCATTGTTTGACCAATTTGCTCAGACAACCTGATAAATTTTTTTCTCTGTGTGTGACTCTCCTTCGGCACACTATACATCTTTGATCGCTTTCCTCTGTGGCACCATAATCTCTTTGATCAAAAATTTTGGGACACCACTGAGTTACAGGATGTCACAGCTGAGGTTCTCTTATGTCCTGAGTCCTCATGGACCTTGAAGAGTTAGGACCAAAATATTGGCTATCCTTTTAGCCCATCGATCTCTCTAATTTTTGGTTTGTAAACTTTAATTGTTAAACATCCAGAAGAGAAGCTTAGTGGCAGTATTAACCTATAGCAGAGGCAGCTAAGCTTAACATCACTATCTGTCTGAATATCAAATACTTTAGACATAAAATGGAACTTCTATTTTCCACAAACCATGGATATTCTAAAATTTAAATCCCTATAGTTCTAAAATTTAAATCCCTATAGAATGTTAAAAACAATTCTGCATTTTTTACACAGAAATTTAGAATTCTAACCATATACAACATTGTAGTAGGACAATTCTATGATATTTTGTTTTTCTTGCCTGTTTACTTTTATCAACTTTTTTTTTTTTAAACAAACATTTACTTTAAAGGGAATATAGCAATACTTGATATGACAGAAGCAGTACACATCTAGAAGATTAAAATGACAGGTATTTTAAACATGGTTTTAGTGTTACACGTATGCAATTTAGTTTCTTAGTTCACAGATACCATCATATAGTCAGGGTGAGAATTCTACTCATTAATTGTTATTTTCAAAAACCTGATGGAAATTCTTAAGAACATTGGTTTAACCATCTGTGTATATAACTATGGATTCCCCCTATCATATTTCCTAACTTTTCTCCTTTTTCTCTCTGCATTGATTAACCCTTAAATTCTCTCTTTCTGTTTAACCGTGTTATACCTTTCAATTTTTGATTCTTTTGAGTTCTTATACTAGGGAGACAATGTAATATTTACATGTGTGGGTCTTGTTTATTTTACTTACAAGTATAGCTTCAAATTACATCCATTAGCCTATGAAGGCTTCTAGTATCTTTCTTTGGAGCTCAGTAATACTTCTTTGTATAAAACACATCTTTTTCATTGATTTCTCAGGGACAGGAATGTTGTTTTTTCCCAAGATTTGTCTATCACAAGTTGTGCTGCTATGAGTAT
Source organism: Myocastor coypus (assembly GCA_004027025.1). Taxonomy (NCBI): domain Eukaryota; kingdom Metazoa; phylum Chordata; class Mammalia; order Rodentia; family Myocastoridae; genus Myocastor; species Myocastor coypus. The sequence goes on along the minus strand of PVJA010030515.1, from coordinate 429 downwards.
AGTTTCACGTAGATCACTATGCTGTGATGTTTTCAGTTCATTTGGGAAAATTCCTAGAAGGAGGAGAGCTGGATTGAATGGGATTTACAGTCTTACTTTTTTGAGAGGTCTCCACACTGATTTCCATAATGGTTGCACCAGTGTACATTCCAGCCAGCAGTGGAGAATGGTTCCTTTTTCCTCACAGCCTCTCCGTTTCTTTATGATTTCTTTATGATAGCCATTCTTTATGGAGAGAGACACTATCTCAGTGTTGTTTTAATTTGCATTTCATGAATGACTAGTGGTGTGGAACTAGTGGCATATAATTATTTGTCTCTTGTATTTCAGAATCCCTTACAGAAGTGTGTGTTCATTTTGAATATCCATTTTTGGATTGGGTCTTTAAATTTTTTTCTCTTTTTTTTTTTTTTTTTTTTTTTTTTTTTT
>PVJA010030514.1:0-25623 GCA_004027025.1 Myocastor coypus | reverse complement strand
GCTTGAACTTGTAGTGATCCTTCTGTCTCAACCTCCCCAGTGCTGAGATTATGGACATGCACCACCATACCTCATTTCAGAGCCAGCAGTGCATGGGGTATCAGGGATAGAACCTGGGTCCTTGCACTTGCCAGGCAGGTGATTAGACCACTTGGCTATCTCCCTAGCTCCTAGCTCCTAGCTCCTAGCTCCTAGCTCCTAGCTCCATTATTTTTTTCTATACTATTTTCCAAATTTTTGTCCTGAACAAAGAATTGGATAAAACAACCACAAAATGTAATGAAGATTTCATTTATTAAAGGTAGTACAAGAAATATGCTCCAGTGAGCAGATCTGGACCCATTAAAAGTAGGAAAAGTGCATTCTGCAGGGTGAGAACAGACTACTATGAAAGAACACAGTGGCCAAGAACTTAACATCAGCCTTGTTTCATATCTCCTGCTCCTCAGATCTAGGCCACTTCTACGAAAACCTCCTTGAAATTTCTCAAGAAGAGCTGAAGTTAGAACTTTCTGATTGGTTCCAGGGAGACGGTTTGGGAGTAGATCTCCATGATTGACACATCAAGCCCAGTTGCCCAGATGGTTGTCCATATCCTAATCTCATATCTCCTGGGCAGACCACATAAATTATATGGTTGTTAAATATACTATGTGATCAATAAGATTATTATATGAATAAAAGAAAACAACTGAGCAGCACAATATAAAGGTACAGACTTCTGGTTAATAGAAAGTATATACCTCATGAATAATTAGCTTCTGGGAATGCTCCTGTCTCTCAGCAGCTATCTTGCAATGAACTTTTCCTACTCTTAACTTCCTTTGTTCTATAGAATTCTGTCATAGTTTTGGGGTGTTTTGCAGGGAGAACAATACTATACAGAATATATTTTATAAGATTTTATAATGAATTACCCAAAGAATCACATACAGAGTACAGAAAATCTGTCCACATACTAAAGACCAAAGAATCCAGCTGAGAGCCTGGATCTAATAATATCCTGCATGAGTCCAGCTGAAGACCAAAAGCTCATAAAAATGCCTTCCACAAGTCCAACTGGAGGCCTAGAGCCCATGACAATATCTCATACAGGCCCATTCCTGGATCTGCACTGGAAAGCCCAAGGGTCAGTGGTAGAAACTCAAAAATCTGTGCCAGTGGGATAAAGGATCTGTGCTATCAGGATGAGGGATAGACTGATGTCCATCTAGATTTTATTGGACTAAGTGAGCACAATGTCAAATACATTACTTATCCCTCAGGGAGGCATGAAAACTTGGTCATTCCATTTGTATCCAGGCCTGGCTTTCAATAGATTTGCCTCCAGCCATAGATGTGTGCTCATCTTCAGCACTGACTCCCTGCAGTTACAACCCCAGATATCCAGTTCTCCAAAGGTAAAACACAGAGGGCAATGAGATTGGACGATGAGAAAGGTACCACCTGGCGTCTCTGAAGTGAAAACAACAAAGTAAATCAGGCTCTAGAAAAAAATCAAACCAGAAATAATTTCTCAGATAACTGCAGAGATGGTGTCCACAAAGAAAAACTTATTTAGTGACTCTAAAGTAGATATAGACAAAAAATAGAAGAGCTTGAGAAAATTATGGAAACAATGAATGCCCAGCATAAGAAAAAAACGGAATCCATAAGGTAGATTCAAGCAGATATCCAAGAGAATAGAAACTGCATTAAAAGTATCCACAGCAGAATAATACAATGTAAGAACAGGATCTCAGATATAGAAGACAGGCTTGCAGTTAACAATCATGGAAAAGAAAATTTCTTAATCTTTTTTTAATTATTATGGCTGGCACAGCTATGCTGCCAGGGATTGAACCACAGTCCCTGCAGTTGCCTAAGCTTGCCTAAGCAGGCACTTCAGACCACTGAGCCATCTTGCTGGCCAAGATTTCTTTCTTTTTTTTTTTTTTTTAAAGAACTTTTTATTTTATTTATTTATTTGTTTCTTGTTTCAGAACTTTTATTTGTTTATTCACTCATTTTTATGGCCAGCTCAGCCCGCCCCGAGGGCAGGGCTGGCGCAGCATGTGGTGCTGGGGATCGAACCGAGGTCCCTGAAGCCACCCAAGCTTTCCCAAGCAGGGGCTTTAGACCACTGAGCCATCCCGCCGGGCCCTGGCCAAGATTTCTTAAAAATAGCAGGACACAACTAAAACTCAATCCAATCCGATGATGAAAATATGTAATACAACCATTGTTAAATTTTAAATAAATAAATATTTTGAATTATAAATAAATAAATAAATAAATAAATAAATAAAAATCAATCCAGCACCTGGTACATGAGGCAAAGGAGAAAAACTTAAGATTGACTGGAATCAGAAAAAAAAAGCAGAAGGTAGCACAACTGCTATACAAAACTGTTTACAGATGTCCGGCAGAAAATTTCCCTGGTAAGAAAAAAGAATTTGGGGGCTAGGGAGAGAGCTCAGGGTACAAACACCTGTCTGGCAAGTGCAAGGTCCTGAGTTTGATCCCTAGTTCCACAAAAAACAAACAAACAAAAGAAATAGAAGAAAAAAGAATTCAACATCACAGTTACATGAAGCACATAGGACTCCAATTAGCCATGATAAAATCTACAGGCAGATATCATAATGAAGAGTCCAGAAATGTAACCCAAGAATAAAATCTTGCCAGGTATGGTGACACATGCCTGCCCTCCCAGCACTTGGGAGGCTGAGGTAGGAGGATTGGTATGAGTTTGAGACCACCCTGCACTACAAAAGTGAGCTAAAGGCCAGCCTGAGCTCCCTGTGTAAAAAAAAAAAAAAGAAAGAAAGAAAGAAAGAAAACTAACTAACTAACTAAATAAATAAATAAATAAAACCTAAAAAGCTGTAAAGGAAAAGAAACAAATGCCCTGTAAAAAAAGCCCATCAGAATCACAGCTGACTTCTCAGCACAAACCCTCCAGTCAAAGACTTCAGTGAAGTATTCCAAGTTGTGGAGAAAAACAGCCTCCAACCCAGACTGATATAGCCCATAAAATTAGCTTTCAAAATTGATGAAGAAAAAAAAATTGATGGAGAAATGAGATGCTCCTTTGACAAAGAACATCTTAGAAAATTTATAAACCAGCACTCCCAAAAGGATATTTTAGAGAGAACAAGGACTACAACTCCATGAAGCCCAACAGAAGGAATCTACCAGACAAAAGGCAAACAGAGCAATGGCAAAAAGGGAGGACCCTAATTGAAAAATAAAATGGTAAGTGAATACATATCAGTTGCAACCATCAATGTTAACCATCTCAATTCATTAATCGAAAGACAGGCTAGCAGAACAGATCAAGAAGCAAAATCGAACAATATGCTGCATAGAAGAAACATATTTAATTCAAAAGAAATTCATAGACCAAAAGTCAAAGAATACAAAACAATACTCCATGTGACAGGAACCCAGAAAAAAACAAGGAGTAGCTATTCTATTTGCAGATAAAGTGAACTTCAAGCCAAGACTGATTAAAAGAGACAAAGATAGGGAGCTGGGGAGATGGCTCCGAGGCACAAGTGCCTGCTGGGCAAGTGCAAGGTCGTGAGTTTGAACCCCAGTCCCACCAAAAAAAAAAAAAAAGAGACAAAGATAGTTACTACATCCCTGTAAAGGAAACAATCCAAGAGGAAGAGATATCATAAATACATGCAACAAATACCAGTACACCCAACTATTTGAAATAAATATTAATAGAAATGAAAAATCAAATAATATTGGGGATCTCAATACCCCACTGTCACACACGCGCACACACACACACACACACACACGCAAACAGATCAACTAGACAAAAAAATCAATAATGAAATATTAGAACTGAACCAAACTTTTTAATACATGGACTCAGTAGATGTCTACAGTATGTTCTACTCCATAATGTCAGAATACACATTCTTCTCATCTGCACATGGGGTATTCTCCAAAATAAAGCACATGTTAGTTCACAGAACATGCTTAAGTAAATGAAAAGGAATTGAAGTCATCTCATGTTTATTAATAGACCATAGTACAATGAAACTAGAAGTCAATAGCAAAAGACACCATAAGAACTTCATAAACTCATGGAAATTATATAGCACCCTACTGAACAACCAGTGGGTCACTGATGAAATTAAAGAAAAAATTAGTTTCTATTTTCTTCTGAGCAGTCCATTCCCATTTTATGATATATATGTTTTCCATCTTATTTACCCTTTCAAGTTCTTACACTAGGGAAATAATATGATGTTCACACATCCATGATAAATTTATTTCACTTACGGTCTCTTGTCATATCCATTTACTTATAAAAGCCTCAAGTTTATCCTTCTTTATAGCTGAGTAGTTCTCCGTTGTATAAAAATACCATAATTTTTTATACATTCCTTAGTTGATGGGCATTTGGGTTGTTTCCAAGATTTAGTTATGATAAATTGTGCTGCTAGGGTGCCCATATGTTGCTGTGGTATGATGGGATTGTAGATGTATGTACCACATCCAGAAGTTCTGTGTCATCTTCACCTTTGTTTTTTGCTCAGTAGAGTCAGATTAGGCTTTCCTGTAATGCTTGTATGAATATGCCTTACTATTTAATGCTAATAAAAAGAAAACTGTACATTTAAATTTTCAAGAAAAAACAGAACCAGCTATACTGAAAGTTCTTGGATAAGGTTTATTATATAAATATTTGAGACAAGATCTCACTATGTAGCCCAGGCTGGCCTTGAGCTCATGACTGTTCTCCTGATTCAGTCTCCCAGCTGCTAGAATTATAGATGTGTGCCTGCTGGGCTTATTGTGTACTATAGATTTTTTTTGTTTATTTTAGGTTCAGGGGATTGAACTCAGGACCTTAAGCTTACTGGCCTGGAGCTTATGCCACTAAACTATATACCCAGCCCTTGCATTGTAGATTTTAAATAAAAGGAAAATCTTCCCCTTAAAAAGTTAAAGTTAAAAAAATTCTGAAAAGAAGGTAACTTAGCATGAGGTTCTCATTTTAATCCCTAGGGGGGAGAGAGAGAGAGAGAGAGAGAGAGAGAGAAAGAGAGAGAGAGAGAGGAAATAACATTAAGCTTATGATAATACAAGTATCTGACAATTCTATGTTTATGGAGAATGAAGCTGAATAAAGATACTTTGCACATGTGGTATTTATAGTTCATTTATTGTACATTTTTGGTCTTATCAACCCAACTCCACTCCAATCCAGGTAGTACTGTAAAACAAGAACAGGTGAAAAAGCAGAAAAGAGCTGCTTGTGCTGGTATGTGCCTTTAACACCAGCACTCTATAAGGCCAAGGCGAGAGGAGCTTGAGTTTGAGTCCAGACTGAGCAACTTAGCAAGGCTCAGTCTCAAAAAAAAAAAAAAAAAAAAAAAGTAGGGAAGAGGATAGGGTATACCTTGTCATAAAAGCCCTGGGTTCTATCTCAGTGCTGAGGGGAAAAGGAAAAAGAAAGTAGACTTATACTAATCAACTGAAACCTTTCAGAAAGTGGCCGTTGCCCTATATTTTCTCATTCTTGCTCTCTCACTTGAAGGGATACTAAAACTCTTAAACTTGTACTTCCACAAAGGAACACTTTTGGGAATGATTTCAGAGAAGCTGAAGAGAATACTGAGAGAGAATCCTTAGCAACAAAGTCATGTAACTGTTGAGTGCCCTAAAACACACATAAACTACCTGGCAAAGGCGCAATTCAATATGTCCAAATGGATTATGTGTCAAGTTTCTTCAGATATTTCTTTCATAAAGCCTCAGCCCCTTTCATTTAGAGAGGTTTAAAAATAGCTTTTGAACCTACAAGTTTAGGAGAAAAATAATTGCACGGTACCATAAATCCTTATATTTTGTAGTTCTCTTTTATTTTTCTATTTTTTTTGATTTTTGATTTTTATTCATTTGTCAGATATGTCTGTTTCAAGAAGGGAATTCAGCTTCCTATTTCATGACAGGAGACACGCAGAAAAATATTTATCTGGTGTATTGCCTAGAATATTATTTACCTAGAGTTATGGTTTTTGTATAGGTGTCCCCAGAAAGCCTCATAGTCTGTGGGCTGCTCCAGGAGTTTTTGATTAGTGTGGGTGTGGATGCTGCACCTGCCCTGGGGCAGGTGATTTGCATTACAGTGTAAGGTGGGGGAGAGAAGCTAGCTGCTTGAGTTGTTGCTACTACTCCCTTGCTCTCTTGCTCTTTGCTGCTGCCATGAAAGGTTGTTCTCTGCCATGTGCCCCTCTGCTTTGGAGCTAGCTGAGTATGGACTGAAACCTCCAGTAACTATGAACTAAATAAACCTTTCTTTCCTTCATTTTGAGTGTCGAGTATTTGTCCTAGCAATGAAAAGCATAATTAAGATAGAATTTGGTACTGCAGGAGTGGGGTCTTTGCTGTGACTAAACCTGACTATGTGGATTCCAAGTTTTTGAGAATGGCTTATGAGAAGAGAGAGGAAAGGTTCAGAGATGTTAGCTACTTGTGAAGAGCTGGAACAGCTTCAGCTCTTCTATAGGGGAGATTCTGGTCAGAGCTCAGCAGACCAGAAGGTTGATGGAAAGCCTGTCTGTAAAGAACAGACTGGGGAGGTTTCTGTTAGGAAGAAGGACTATATTCATCGTTGGACGGGATCATTTGTATTTTCACCTGGCAGAAAAGTTATCTGCATTTTGCTCATGTCCAGAGACTTTGCTTGAGAGTGAGTTTAAGTGTGGCAGACTGATTAATCTGGCAAAAGAAATCTCAAAACAACCAAATATCAGGGCCTGATTGCTGTCGGGGGCTTTTAGCCAGATTTATGTTGAGAATCAAGAGCAAGGAGCCCAGGGCTGGATGTGGTGTGCATGCCTATAATCCCAGCACTTGGGAGGCTGAGGCAGGAGGATTGATGTGAGTTTGAGACTACCTGGGCTACAAAAGTGAGCTTAAGTCCAGCCTCAAATGCATGGTGAGACCCTGTCTCAAAAAAGACAAACAAACAAACAAACAAAAAAGCAAGGAGCCCAGTAGCAAGGATTTAAAATGTTGTGAGTTTGGCCAGAAAGGAAGCACCAGTGAAGTTGTCGATTGCAAAGATAGAGCTGAGATCTCTATTGCCAAGAACAAACAAGAGTAGAAAGGATGGCCTTTGGGGCCAGCAGGATGGCTCAGCGGTCTAAAACATCTGCTTAGGAAAGCTTAGGTGGTGGCAGGGATCCCAGTTCAATCCCTGGCACCACATGCTGCGCCAGCCCCACCTCCAGGACAGGCTGAGCCAGCCATAATAAAAATAAATAAATAAAGTTAAAAAAAAGAAAGAAAAGAAAAGAAGAGAAAAAATAAAGATGATGTAAAAAAATACTTAAAAAAAAAAAAAAAAAAAAAGAAAGGATGGCTTTAGAGTATCACAGGAGATGGCAGGTCTCCACCTTTTGCAGCCTCTGAAATTGCAAAAGTCAGAGCTTTTGCCTTGAGAGGAAAGCCACTGACCCTCACGTTCCAGAATGGTGGCAGCAGCCTCACCAGGTTCCAGAATGGCACTGTCTTGGAGAATTTGTTTCTCAGAATCAGGGTCAGCTATGCTGAAACTGTTGGGACTTTGGCAACTCTTCAAGATGGACTAAAATATCTTTTGCATAAAGTGATGTGCATGAGTCTTTGGGGTCCAGAGACAGAACGTTATAGCTTGTGAACAGGTGCCCCCCCCAGGGCCTCATGCAGTCAAGGGGTGGCTCCTGGAATTTATGATTGATTACTGTGGGTATGGAGACTGCTGCTGCGTTGGGGCAGGTAATTTGCATTAAAATGTAAGGAGGGGAGAGAAGCTAGCTGCTTGAGCTGCTGCTACTCCTCCCTTGTTCTTTTTCTCTTTACTTTTACCTTCCCCCCCCCCCACCAGCAACCAGGGATCAAACTCAAGACCTTGTGCTTGTCAGGCAAACACTTATTCCACTGAGCTATCTCCTCAGCCCCTCTCATGCTCTTTGCTGCTTTCATGAAAGGTTGTTCTTTGCCATGTACCACTCAGTCTTGGACCCAGCTAAGTATGGACTGAAACCTCTAGTAACTGTGAGCTAAAAAAACAGAAAACCTTTCCTTCCTTCATTTTCAGTGTTGGGTATTTGTCCCAGTAACTAAGACACCTAAAATATTATATATGATTTAGGTTTAGTACCAAGTGGCCTGGCACAAATGTAATAGAATTATTAAAATTGTAGCTAAGATTTATTGAGCATTTAGCTGGTATTGTGATAAACACATCATCTCACATGACTCAGAACAACCCTGTGACAATTATCACTACTATCCTCATTACACAGTAGGAAAACTAATGTTCAGAGGTTGGGTTACTCATTAAGATCACATAGCTATTAAGGTGGAGCTAAGACTTGAACTTAGGACATTGCAGGTTAAGGGCTCAGTACCACCATACTGTCCCCACTTTAGATAATAGCCGTAATGGGATCCCCATTCTACTTGTAAATCTACCAAGATGTCTAAAAATTCTGGAGAAGGAGTTCACATGACCTACTCTCTAGGTTTGATAATTTATTAAATAGCCCACAGAACTCAGTAAATCACCCTGTTATTACAGTTTTACATTACAGGTTACATGTAGGAACAGTCAAATGAGGAGACACATAGATCCATATATGCAAGAGAAGAGGGATACAGTGTCTCTGCCCACCTGGGCATACCACCCTTTGGGCACACTGATGTACTACCAACCCATAAGTGTAATTATAAGCCACAATGACAATTTTGCTGGATTTTGTTTTTCTATATAGCTACCTTTACTGAAGTACTTTAAAAAAAAAAATCAAATGCTATGTCTTCAAGTTACTGTAAAGCACTGTTTTATTTTAACTTGAAGGATTCCTTTTAGCATTTCTTTTCTAGAAAGTCTAGTTTCATTTATTTGTACATGCCTAAATTGCTCCATGTTTTTTAAAGGATAGTTTTGCTATGTTGGAGACCACTATGGAATAGCTCTGAACAGGATTTAATATTCTTTTATTCATGTATTTAGTACAGGGTCTACAATATCTCACTACACAGATCAGACTCAGTGATCCTCCTGTTTTCAGCCTCCCAAGTGCTGGGATTACAGATGTGCACCACCATGCCCATGCTGCCCTCTCAGTGAGCCCTAGAGGTGGGACTGACATGGTATGCTGAGGATCACACCCCAGCTGCTGTTCTCTGCCTAAGCAGGTGCTTTAGTCCACAGGGCTATCTGGCTGGCCCTTTATTTCTCAATCACTTAAAAAAAAAAAAAAAACAAAACCTGTCCCTTACCTTCTCTTTAACCTCCCTTCATCTTTTGTCCCTGTTCCAATTTTAAAAAGATCTTCCTACTTCCCACTATCTATCCTTCACATTTCTATTTCTATTTTAGGTTTGTCATAAAAATAAACCATGTGATATCTAAAGTTGTGTGTTTAATGTATTTCACTTAATATTATAGTCCATTTACCTGCAGATGACTCAAATTTACTGTTCTTTATAGCAGTAGTACCCTTTTGTGTACAAAATCACAGTTTATCTGTTCATGTGCTCATGGGAATATAGGCTGCTTTTAAGACTTAGGTATTATGATTTGTGTTCATGTAAACATGGCCATCACTAATATGATGTATTTAACTTTCAGGAACACACAACTACAAACAGCCACTCCATCTTTGACAAAAGGACCAAACGTGTTCACTAGGAGGAAGCCTTTTTATTAAGTGATGGAGGAAAAACTGGCCATCTACATGCCAAAAACTGAAACTAGACCCATGTCTATCCCATATATTAAACTAAAGTTAAAAATGGATTAGAGCCGGGCGTGGTGGAACACGCCTGTAATCCTAGCACTCGGGAGGCTGAGGCAGGAGGATTGGTGCGAGTTCGAGACCAGCCTGGGCTACAAAAGTGAGCTCAGGACCAGCCTCAACTGCATAGCGAGGCCCTGTCTGAAAAAGACAAAAAATAAATAAATAAAATGGATTAGAGATCTAAGTATTAAAACAGAAACACTGGCTGAGGAGATAGTTCAGCAGTCTAAACACCTACCTGGCAAGCACCAAGTCCCAAGTTCTATCCTCAGTACAGCATGCTGTGCTGGCCTGGAGACACATGCCTGTGATCCCAGTCCTGGGGAGGATCAGATAGGTGGATCACTATGAGTCCAAACCGCATGAGACCCTATACCAAATCAATAAATACAAGATTTTTTAAAGTACACAAGACCTGCAGCACCTTTTCCCTAGTGTAGACACACCCTACCCTGGCCCTGTATCAAAAAAAAAAAGATAATAGTAATAGTAATAGTAATAATAATAATAATAATAATAATACAGAAACACTGAATCTACTGGAAGATAAAGTATGTGGAAATCTTGAAAACATAGAGGTAGGCAAAGACTTAAGAAAAACCAAACTGCATGTGAAATACTTCAAAGAATCAACAGCTAGAATCTCATGCTATTAAAAAGTTTTTGCATATCAAAAAAAATTACCAGGGCTTGGGAGATAGCATAGCTGCATAAGCACCTGCCTGGAAAGCCCAAAGTCCTGAGTTTGATCCCTGGTACAAAAATAAAAATCACCAACACAGTAAAATACAACGTACAGAGTGAGAAAGAAATTTCAGTCAGTAGACCTTCAGACAAAGACTTATAACAAGAACATAAAGAATTGAAAAAAAAAATTAGACCCCCTCTAATTCAAAGACCTAACCCAAAAAATAGGCATCTGAGATGAACACACATTTCTCAGATGAAAAAACACAGATAGCAAATAAATATATAAAGAAATGTTCGGTGTCCTTGATCATTTGAGCAATGCAAATTAAAACAATACTGAGATTCCATCTCACCCCAGTAAGAATGGCTATCATCAAGAAATCAACCAATAACAAATGCTGGAGGGACTTTGGGGATAAAGAAACTCTTCTCTACTATTGGTGAGAAAGTAGACTGGTGCAACCACTATGGAAATCAGTGTGAAGATACTTCAAAAAAACAGAATTAAAGTTTCACTCAGTTCAACCCAGCTATTCCCCTTCTGTGTATCTTTCCAGAAGAATTAAAAACATAGTACCACAGCAATATATGTGCACTCATGTTTATAGCAACACAATTTGTCATAGCTAAATCTTGGAAACAATTCAAATACCCATCAGCTGAGGAATGGATAAAAAACATGGTATTTTTATACAATCAAGTACTACTCAGGTGTAAAGAAGGATAAACTTGAGACATTTACAGGTAAATGGATACAACTTGAGACCATACTCAGGTAAAATAAATCAGTCTTGCACACATCATATTGCCTCCCTAGTGTAAAAAGGTCAGAGTTAATACGATCTAAAATGTACAAAAGATGTGAAATTGGAAGAATCTGTTTAAAAGGAGCTAGAAACTCATATGGGACAAAGAGGAAAAGAAGGAAGGGTAATGAGAAATAAACAATAAGCAAACAAACAAATAAATAATATAGTTAAGACAAGTGATACCACTAACTTCTGTTAGTTCATTAGAAAGAAAAGTTTGTGCTGAACTGTTTGATCAGTTTTTAGGCCTATGTCTTGTAATATGAGCAACTACTTTGAAGATAACAGCAATGTACTAACCATTGTCATTCTCTTACAATCTTGTAAATTTTTTAATTTTTTCTTTAAGATAAAAAACTTACAGCAACATAGAGATTAAACAATAGAAACTACTGTGATGAAATCATGTTTATCTTGCAGTCAATTAAGCCTAACTCAATAATAATTCTTACATGAAAAAACTAAGTAAATTCACTTACTAGCAAGGATATTAAAAATTGTTAACAAATCTGTTTTTCTGTTTGTTTTTTTGTCTTTTTGAAACAGAGTTTCTCTATGCAGTTCAGGCTAGCCTTGAGCTCACTTTTGTAGCCCAGGCTGGTCTCAAACTCACACCAATCCTCCTGACTCAGCCTCCCAAATGCTGGGATTACAGGCGTGTACCACCACACTCGGCCAGAAAATCTATTGTTAATCAGTGGTTATGCAGTTACCTAATCACATCATACTTATAATAGAGGTCATGCATAGGATCTAAACAACAAAAAGTTGTACAAAGTGCCAGTATATGGCCGTTTCAGGGTCATTACTACAGATCACATCTGTACTTTCACAAAAGAACCTTGGTTTTCATTGTGGTCACTAAGTTTGTTTGCTTTCTTTCTTTCTTTTTTTTTACTTTTTATAAATTTTAATTTTTATTACTTTTAATAAGCGATAACAATATGAGAGTTTCAAAACATGATAATAGCACATTCGCAATAATTGAGACACTGAATATTGTTGTCAAACTATTTCTTTTTTTTTTTCCGGAACCAGGGATCAAACTGAGGACCTTGCCAAGCAGGCACTTGTGCCCCTGAGCTATCTCCCCAGCTCCTGTTTGCTTTCTTATTTGAGTAGATACTACATATTGCAATAAATACTGATACAAAAAAATCAGTCTCTCTGAGTCTAGATTTCCACAGCACTTCAATGGTTTTACCAGGAACTCTGTATAATTGGCTAGTGATAGATATATCCATATTCATGTCTTTACAGTTCATGTAAACCTCAACAGCCCTGGAGACTCCACAATTGTCAAATAAAGGATTGAAGACCACTTTGTGAGGCATCTCCACTCTAGCAACCACTGGATAGAGAACTGAGCAAAATGTTCTGTTCAAATTTGTTAATGTCATCAAGTAAATTGTTGCTCAAATTTTCACTTTGTATCTTTTTTATTATTGTGTTCTTTAAATCAGTATGAAATTTCTTCACATTCAGGAAAACAAATGAGTCAATTATTGATTACTAATGATTTTCACCTAATGCATAGTCTCATCATCTGTTTGGTCTTCACTTTTTTATTTAGTACTTCATTTGTTTTTGAGGCAGGTTCTTCCTATATAGTTTAGACTGGTCTTGAGTTCACTATGTAGTTCAGGCTGGCCTCAAATTCATGACGATCCTTGTGCTTCATCCTCCCAAGTGCTGAGATTACAAGTGTGTGCCACCACACCTTGCTTCTATCTTCAATTTAAATTCCATTTCTTTTATGTTTTTATTTTTATTGGTATTTTTTCTTTTTTATTACTTTAAAAAAAAATAACAATGTGACCGTGTCAAAACATGTTAGTAGTACATTGTCAATATTTGATACAATGCATATTGTTGTCCTCCTAGTAGTTATCCAGATCACAGGGTATAGATGTGATTATTTTTCTGATCATTATCAGTACAAAAAATGTCTTTTCATTGAACTAGGAGAAAGTAGTTGTATATATAATCCAACGTTCCATAATCACCATGGGCTATTGGCAAAACTGACAATGTTGGAAGCTGTTGATTTTAGTCTTTTACAGCTCAGTATACTAATTTAGCTTTACATTTTTTGCCTCCTGGTTTTTAATACTTAAAGTTTTTGTTCTTGGGAAGCATCCTATTAGTATAGCTGTGGTACAGATAACACCAAAAAGTCCCACATTGGCAGCAAAAGCATATTATAAATATATGTGTATTGACCGCTATATCCCAATTGATTTTATCCACATTCCACTATTTTTTTCTAAATCTCAGAGCTGTATCAGCACTTTTTGAGTCTGTTAGAAATAATGCTTATGAGAACAACCATGAATAGCCAGTATAGCAAAGGTCCTGTTGCATAGATGACTATAAGAATGCAAATGGAAGACATTAGACAAACCATCTGTGTCTTTGCTCCCACAGTGTAGAGCCAGCAGATCTTCCCATGGCAGCTGTACTTGGGATATGGAAAAAGAAAGAAGGAAAGAAAGAAAGAAAGAAAGAAAGAAAGAAAGAAAGAAAGAAAGAAAGAAAGAAAGAAAGAATAACATTGCTGTGGTCTGTGTCTACTTGTCCCCCCAAAGCCTCATGCAGTCATGGGACAGGGACTTCTAGAGTTTAAGACTAACTCATGATCCACCAGGAATTTGTGTCTTAGTACTGCTGGGATTATGGATCTCAGTACTGAGGGATTATGGATGTGGTCTGGGGTGGATATCCTGAGGTAGAGAGCCTGAATGTATTATAAGAGAGATGGAGAAACAGACTCTCTCTCTTTCTGTTGCTCTCTGTTGCCTTGATTTGTCGGTCACCTCTGTCACCACTTATTGCTGTCCTGATGCTGTTTGCCCTATTCCACGCAGCCTTGGAGCCAGCCAAATATGGACTGTAACCTCCAGCAACTGTGAGCTGAATAAACCTTTCCTTCCTTCATTTTGGGTGTTGGGTATTTGTCCCAGCAATGAGTAAAGAGTAACTAAGACAGTCCATGAGCCCAAAATTTCTGGTTGTCATTCACTGAATATATGATTTTTTTGGTCAGTTCCTTGAACAAAAGCCAGTGAGGTCACATAGCCATCAAGAGCACCTCCAAAATCTTGGATGATTACTACAGAGAGGATGTTCATCAAGAAAAATCCTCTCTCTCTCTCTCTCTCTCTCTCTCTCTCTCTATCTCTCTCTCTCTTCTCTCTCTCTTTCAATTTTAGTACAGGGTCTACAGGGTCTATAAGGACTCACTATGTAGATTGTAGTGATTCTCCTATTTTTAGCCTCCCTAAAGTATTACAGGTGTACGCCACCATGCCCAGTCTCAATTGCTGTCTCAGCGTGCCTCCAGGGCAGGGCCAGCATGGCACACTGATGATTGAACCCCAGCCACTGCATTCTGCCTAAGCAGGTGTTTCATTCCACTGAGCTATCTGGCTGACCCATAATGAAATTTAAAACAAAATTAATCAGGGGAAAAAATTTAACCAGGAAAGCTCGTGGCAGAGGGATTCCTATTAGAATATGACCAACTACTTCTTCTTTTTTTTTTTTAAACAAAGAAATGTTCGTTTTCGGTTTTCATCAAGAAATTTTCTGATGATAATGGTGATGATGATGATGATGATTTTATGCTTTTGGTTCTTTCCAAGTACTTCTAATCCATGTGATTTCCATTTGGCACAATAACAAACAAATGATATTGCAATAATCAAAAGTTTTTCAAGAGGATGAACAACTTTAATTTTCCTTTTAAAATGTTCATTCAGCCGGGCGTGGCGGCGCACGCCTGTAATCCCAGCACTTGGGAGGCTGAGGCAGGAGGATCGCTGTGAGTTCGAGACCAGCCTGGGCTACAAAAGTGAGCTCAGGGCCAGCCTGAACTGCATAGTGAGACCCTGTCTTAAAAAGACAAAAAAATAAATAAATAAATAAAATGTTCATTCAGCTCTTTAACAAAAGAACCATGATGTTTAGCAAATAGCAGTGCTTCCAATCAGAGAGACTTGAAAACATACACATAAATGTAAAAAAAATCTAGTAAGTCCAGATATGTATGTAATTTTTTTTTTTTTTTTTTTTTTGTGGGACCGGGGTTCAAACTCACGACCTTGCACTTGCCAGCCAGGCACTTTGCCTCGGAGCTATCTCCCCAGCCCCCTGTATGTAATTTTTATTCCCAAGAGATAACTGACTTGCAGTCACCATAACCATGGCAGCCCTGGCTATCATTGCACTGATCACAAGCTCCATAAGCAAGAATGTGGCACTGCCCAGATGTAGCACAAACATGGCAGCATAAATCACCACTCCCAAGGAGTATCCTGCCACAGCAATACCGATCCAAACACACTCAGCAGACTCGAGTTATTCAGCATGGTGAGGTCTGGCTGCTTTGAGGAATCAGCTGCCCCACAGAGTTGGATGATATCAAAGATGTCAAGGAAAAGGTGCCTGGGCAACAGGATATCACATTCCAAATATGGCATAAATGCTGGTAGGAAATAGAAACCCATACAAAGTGCCTGGAAGCAGGTTTTCTTTCAGATTGTAATGTGGTGCCCATTCCAAAATAGGTACTCACCTTCTGTACCACTGTCTGGTGTTTTCACAACATGGTGTGAGAGTCTTCCTCCAGAGAACACTTTATTTTTCCTGTTTGCCCCTGTCACTGTTCAGGTTCCTTCTTGTAGAAATCAACTCTTTAAACAAGAAAAAAAAAAGTCATTGCAGAACACCTCTTTTCAATACCAGGGTTCAGTTTATCTGTGTTTTACAATGTCAAGGCTATTTACTCTTCAGCAACTCCAAAGAGGTTAGAGTCATGCTGATTAAAACATTTACAAGAACAAAATAATATTTGGAGAGGTAACAGTTGCAGGTTTTTGCTTATCTTCCAGTTCTTTATACTCCAAATGTGCTCCTGTGTGACTGCAGATGGTTGACTCAGAAAAAGTGAGTTATCCTCATATTAAAATTCCTTCATCCTCAGATCCTGAAACTGAGTCCTCTGGCCCTCTGCCTATTTATTCCAAGTGTATTCAACACACTTTTCTAGTTCATTGCTGGCATCTAATACAATGCCTCTGTACCTGACGTAACTAGTGATGTTTACTCAGAAAAGTTTTGTCTACTCTGTAGAACAGGAGTGGTCAGTTGACATCTTTGCCTTATTCTGATTTTAGAGGGAAAGCTTTCAGGGTTTTTTTCCCCCATTTAATATGATGTTGGCAGTACACTTGTCATAAATAGCTTTTAACGGACTGAGATAAAATTCTTCTATACATATTTTCTTTAGGATTTTAACCATGAATAGATGTTGGATTTTGTCAAAGCCTTTTTCTGAATCTTGAGATGATCATGTGATTTTTGTTCTTACATTTTTTTATGTGATGAGTTACACTTATTGGAATATGCATATATTGAACCATCCTTGCATTCCAAGGATGAAATCCTCTTGGTGTATGATCTCCTTTGTCATATGTTGCCTTCTGCATGTCATTATCGTGTTCAGGATTTCTGTATCTATTCGTGAGAAATATGGATCATTTCTTTTTTAAAAAACTTTTTCATTACTACATATTTGCATAAATCTCTTTTCAGTTTCTATTGAAATGATTGTGTGGTTTTTGTCTTTTTTCTGTTTATATGCTGTATTGTATTTACTGTGTATGAAGAACCTTCTTTGTATCCCTGGGATAAATCCTACTTGGTCATGGTGTATACTCTTCTTTATGAATTGCCATCTTGTTTGACACTATCTTAAATGAGGACTTTTGCATCTCTATTCATCTAGGAGACAGACCTCTAGTTCTATTTTTGGACTGATTTTGGTATCAAAGTAATGCTTATTTCCAGGAATTCAGTTTCATTAAAGAGTTTCATCAGTAGTGGTTGCCATTAGCTCTCTCTAAAGAGCCAACTTTTCTAGAATTCAGCAATGAATCTATCACAGATTTTCTTTCTTGTTAGTTTTAAAAATTACTTCAATTTCATTAACTAGTATTGGATTATTTAGAGATTTTATGTCTTCACAATTCAGCTTTTGTAACTTATATGTATCTAAGAGGGCTGGGGAGAGTTCTCAGCAGTCTAAGAGCCTGCCTGGAAAATGCAAGGACCCAGGTTTGATCCTTGATACCACATGCAGAGCTGGTCCCAGAACCCTTGGTGTGCCAATTTGGTCACTGAAGCCAGGTGTGGTAGCACCTACCTGGAACCCCAGTGATAGAGAGGCTGACACAGGATGATCACTATAAGTCCAAGCTGTGTAGCAAGACCTTCTACCAAAGAAATAAAAGATTTTTATTTTTTAAAAATTTTAAAAATATATTCAAATATATATATTTAGGAACATGTCCATGTCTTCTCAATTTTCTATCTTATTAGAGTACAAGTTCTCATAGTAAGACTGATGACCTTCTGGATTTCTGTAGGATCCATTGTGATTTTACCATTTTCATTCCTAAGTGCATTGATTTGGGTCATTTTTTTTTTCCTGGTTTTGGTAAGATTGGCTAATAATGTGCCTATTTCATTTAATTTTTCAAAGACCCAACTCTTTTAATTCACTGATTCTTTGTATTGCTTTCTTAGCCTCAGATCTTTGGTCTGATCTTCATCATTTCCTTCCTTGTATACGCTTTGAATTTAACTTGCTCTTTTTTTTTTTTTTTTCTAGAACCCTGAGGTTTAACATTAAGTTTTGTGTTTGTGTGTGTGCGCGCGCGTGTGTGTGTGTGTGTGTGTGTGTGTGTGCGTGTGTGTGTGCGTGTGCAGGGTCTCAAGACTCAAACCCTGGTCCCTGCACTTCCCTAAGCAAGTGCTTAGTCTGCTAAGCTATACCGCCAGCCCTATTTAACATTAAGTTTTTTATTTGAGTTCACTCTGAATTTCTTTCTTTCTTTTATATATATATATATATATATATATATATATATATATATATATATATATATTTTTTTTTTTTTTTTTTTTTTTTTTTTTTTTTTTTTTTTTTTTTTTTTTTTATTTATATATATATATATATATATATATATATATATATATATATATATTTTTTTTTTTTTTTAATTTTATTTAATTTTATTTTTTTTTTGATACTGGACTTCAAACTCAGGACCTTTCACTTGCCAGGCAGCAGATGCTTAAGCCACTGAGCCATCTCCTCAACCTTTTCTTTCTTTTCTTATTTCTTTCTTTCTCCCCTACTTTTCTTGCTTGTTGACTATCTTTTGTGTACTGGAGGGCACAAAGTGCTACTTTGGATGAGAGACTTCTCTAAGTAACATTTGAATTCCAGCCTAAACATTTAAGTGGACCAACATGCTTGACAAATTTTGGAAAAATAAATAAAATTAGTTGTGTTGAAGCAACTGTATAATCCTGGGGAAGTTTCTTCTTTTTTTCCCTGGGAAGGTTGCTTGACCTCAGTCTTTTCATCTAAAAACAGCTAGCTACTGTGCTACCATACCTGATATAATTTTTCTCACCTTGCCAGGCATGTTCTCCAAGAGATGCTGCTGATCCTTCTGCTGAAGGTTTCCCACTCCAGAATTTTTAGGCTGCTGGTTTCCTGTATGTTCTACCATTGAGCTGGATGTGGTGATGTAACATCTGTAATCCCTTTATTCCTGGAGGCTGAGGTGAGTTCGAGTTCAGCCTTGACATTCTGGACAATTAAGCAGTTTAGCAAGACCTTAATATGTGTATGAGGTCCTGAATAAATCTCTAGTATTTTTATTTGTAAAGACAGGTCTCTTTCTCTCTAGTTTCTGGGGTAAGTGTTCCAGCCTGCTTCCTCCTTTTCTATGTATTGTCTTCAGTTCCTCTAGTTCATCTATAATTTCTGTTGGCTTTTTTTTTTTTTTTTGACTCCTGAATCCCAACTTCTTTTAATTTTATTAAGTTATTATTTTGTTGGTCAAGACTCTTTTGAGGGCAGGGAGTTCGGATACAGGGTCTCACTGTATAGTTCAGGCTGGCCTTGAATTCATTATGTAGCTCGGGCTGGCCATAAACTCACAGCATTTCTTTGGTACTGGGCGGTAATATTGTTTATATCCACCAGGTAGGTAATCTAGTTATTGGTGTACAAGGAACATCAATTGACCACAGCAAGTATGTCACCTTTGCTGAAATATTACAGCCTATAATAACAGTAACACCAAACATAGATTAGAAAATGATGAATTATGTTACCTAATAATTTGCCATTTTAACCATATGTACAATAATTATATAACAAACTTTAAGACAAATCAGAAAATTATATACAGTATGTCTTCACTTAACAATATTTTACATTAATGTATGATAAGTAATAGGGAGAAGAGAAATAATAGAGAAAGATGAGGTAAGAAGTAAGGCTGAAGCACAGAGGAAGATTATGCAAGCTTCAGGTAACTCGTGGAGAAAATAGGAGGGAAATAAAGAATAAGTCAAAAGCAATTTCTCTGTGATTTCAAGACTATAGTTATTTTCCTGTGTCTACAGTTTTGTGGTGGTGACCATTTCAAGGTGTCATTCTGCTCTATGGTGAATAATCCCAGCTATGTGGCAAGAAGGCAAAGGTAGAGTGCTCCATAAACCCAGCAAACTGGCAGTAGGATTAAGGCATGGTGTTTGTTCTACCTCAAATTCACAGAAATTCAGGCTGCGCTTAATGTCAGGTCATAGGGTTAGGGCCTGAGTTGTTTAGCCATGAGTGTTCCTTGCTGGCACGTCCATGGGTCCCTGACCGTGGGTGCCTCCTATGATGGGCCTTTACCCAATTACTGCTGTAGCTCATCACTAGCATGCCTGAGATGAAGCCACCGCACGACTACTCTAAGTCCTCAGTGGACTTTAAAGTGGTAACCAAACATGCTTTCCAACACACATAGCAGTCACTTGGACTGTAGTCACTCACTTGCTATTTTAGTGCACAGCATCCACTGCTCTGTTCTACTGGTGCATCTCTCGTTGGAGGTCTCTGGAGTCACCTGTTTCACTGTGGAAGATTCATACTTCCTTTCTCATGCCCTGGGCCAGGAGCCAGGAGCCCTGCCACTTTTTTGCATTGTGGGCTGTCACTCCAGTTTGTTTTTGGGTTCCAATTTCCCCTTCAGCTCCTTCAGGTTCCCAGGGGACAAACCCTTTTGCTGAGCTACAAAAGCAGCTGCCATGATTTGTAAACCCAGCCCCAATAAGAAACCAAAGGAAGCTGGGCGTGGTGACACATGCCTGTAATCCCAGCACTCACGAGGCTGAGGCAGGAGGATCAGTGCGAGTTCGAGACCAGCCTGGGCTACAAAAGTGAGCTCAAGGCCAGCCAGAACTGCATAGTGAGACCCTGTCTCAAAAAGACAAAAAAGAAAGAAAGAAAGAAAGAAACCAAAGGAGAGGTCTTTACAGGACCTTCTCTACTTGATGACAGAAAAAGGGGGATATAAATAAAAGACCATTTTGTGTTGAAAAAATATGTATATACAAAATAGGATAGATATACAGCTACTTTCTCTTAGTTCAATGAGAAAGGTTTCTACTAATAGTATTTAGACAAGATATAATGTCGGCATCTTGTCCTCTGTTTAACTACTATGAAGACAACAATATGCAATGTATTGATTATTGCAACTGTCCTATTAACCTGTTTTGAAACTGTTTCATTGCTATTTTTTCTCATTAAAATAAATAACAAATTAAAAAAAAAACCCAAGGGGACAACTTTTGACAAAAGGAAGACCTTTTATTCATAGAGAGAAAAAGGAATGACAGAAGAACAAGACAGTCTCCCTGATAAAATCTACCAGAAAGATGAAGGACCCATGGGCCCTTTTTTGTTTTCATCTGCTTTTGTAGTGGATAAAGAGCCTTTTCCCCTACCCAGAAAATGTCCTAACTTGATTATCTTTCAGGCACCTCTGCATGTACCTTCCTTCTGTTTGTTTACCTGTTCCTGACCTACATTTCAGGGACTTAGCTTTGGTGTGGACAATGGGTTGGTATAGGCATACCTTATTCATGATTAGCTTAGAGTTGGTAAGAGGATGTGTAGATGCTTATTGTAGTCTGGATTATATAATTATGTGATGACTATAGTGACCAAAGAATAGATAATATAGTGACCCTGGAATATATATACAACATATGTAATACGTATTCATAGATGCATGGATATGAGTACTTATTTGTGTAAGAGCTTTCTTCAAAGTAGTTTAGATTTCCATCCCCTTGTCTTCCTTATATTGTTTGGAGGCAGCTTGGCTTTGTGTACTGGGTTCTCGCTGTGCAGTGGTACCTCAGTTCAGGAGCTTCATTCTTTCAACAGTTTTTGTCACAAACTGAGTTAGACAAGAACTGAATTAAATTCAATAGTTAAGTTGAATGTCGACTTTATGGGGAAATTTTATTTGGTTCTAGTTCTTTATCTGTTTTTCTCCTTCTTTATCCCTGTCCTTAGTGTATTTCCCAGAAGAATTTTCCTAGTAAAATTTTAGCTCCTTCTAATCAGGATTAGCCAGAAGACCTAATGAGATCCGCATTGTATTTTCTTATCTAGAGATGCCTGCACCTACAGTTATACCTGATATCAACTTATTCTTGTCATTTCAGTGTTCTTTACATGTCTTGTGTTCTTCTGTTGAAAAATTAAAGCTTAAACTTAGTCCAACATGGACAATTAAGGTCTAATACATAAACCTTTTCTACACGTAAGTGTTCCCTAGGACTATACCTGTGTTATTTCCCCAATACTTTTTACACGCCCCAGCTGATTCTGTATTTTTTTTTTTCTGATAGCAGAGATTGAACTCAGAACCTTGTGCTTTCCAGGCAGATTCTTAAGCCACTGAGCTATCTTCCCAGCCCCTCACTCTGTAATTTTGTATTCCTCATCTAACATTCATCTAATATTCATCTAATATTCTCACCAGAGGTATTTGTAAGTCAGTAGCCCTATTGTGGCTTTCACAACAAAACCCAATTAGGCATCTTCTACACAGTATAAAACACTGGAAATTAAGCCCACTTTTTTTGGTCTCCAATTCTAAAAAACAAACTGAAGATCATGATACTGTTTCCTCAAAATAACACCATGTCAAAGTAGCAAAAAGTTGACCAATGTTAAGTAAAATTATCATAAATTTTTTCCACTTTGAATGTAGCTTTTTCTCCACTCAGTATTGATTCTCCTAGTTGTTACAGAAGTTTGACCAGTTTTTAGATCCTCTATTATTGTAGGCAATTCCTAGCTGTTTAATTCACTTTTACATGGTAAGGAACAAGAGTCTGGAGATTGCTAGTCCACCATCTGTTTATATCCACCATCTGTTTATATTTGTAGTAGTGCATGACCAACAATGCCTAAGTTCTCTGTGGCAGGTAGTAGATGTAATGGAATGAGCCTGGACCTAGCTCATGCTTAGAGAAGGCCAGGATGTAAGAACCCAAAGGACCCTTGTAGTTACTCATCTCTGGCTCACAGTATAAGGATCAAGTACTGCTATCTGGTCCATCAACCAAATGTGATCTGAAAAGAAGTACTTCTTTCTCACTCCAGGAATAAAATTATCTGTCCATATTAAAAGCATCCTGATGCAGTTTACTCTATGCTTTCCATTTTGTTGTAAATTTTCCAACATTTTAAGACAAGGACTTGCTTTGTAGTATAGTGTAACTTTTAAGGCTAGCTTTGTAGTATGGTGTAACTTTTAAGGCTAGCCTTGAACTCATGGTGATCCTTGTGTCTCCTGAGTTCTAGAATTACAGACATGTGATACTATGGCTAACTGGACACAGCAGAGTGTGTGTGTGTGTGTGTGTGTGTGTGTGTGTGTGTGTGTGTGAGAGAGAGAGAGAGAGAGAGAGAGAGAGAGAGAGAGAGAGAGAGAGAGAGTGAGAGAGAGAGAGTCTCCAGCTCATTTTTAGCTTTTAGGGAGTCTTCGGGTTTGCTAGTGATTTAAGCTCCTGCTTGGGCAATCCCAGTCAGAGGACAGTGGTTTGATGACCACACTCACCCTTAAGGCAGCCTGAGCCAGCCAAAAAAAACCCTTATTTTGAGATGGACTTTAAATTTCTAAATTGTCCAGGCTAGACTCAAATTTGAAGTTTCCTGCCTCAGCTTCCTGGAGTGCTGAGATTACTCCAACTATTTTGGGAAAATAGCAGTATCAACCCATTGAACAGATAAGCAAGTGGGATTAGGAGAATTTGAGATTCCTCTCAGCAATATGAGAATCTAGTGGCAGTGTCAGAACTTCCAAGTGGAAACCTTTGTCTGTGCTATAATATAATCACTGTGTTTCTGTTCACGCTAAATTTTCCTGAAAGTAATGGTTATGAACTGGAGAACCAATTTCTAGAAAAAAAGAAAATAGGTCTTTCAAGGTTTTTTCCTAACAAGTGATACAATGCTGATGCAGTCCTAGACAGGTAATGTTATCGGTTCGCAAACAGAAGCCAGAGCAAAATCCAAAAACGGAAATTTAAAATGAGCCTTTAGTTTTGAGCTCAGGGCGGTCAGTTATTTCTCATACTGGAGAGGACTGATCAACCCTTATCCAGGGAAGCAAGGAGCTTTTAAAAAGAAAGTCATAGGACTAAGAGGTCTTTGACAGTTTAGGATATGTGCAGCTTGACCGTGTGGAGGTTGGTTGAGTAAACTGTTTTCAAGACACATCTTAAGCTCGGTTTGTTTACAGGACTTAGATTAGGGAGTGGAGGGAGACCTCCTCAGTTACTCTTTACTAATCGGCCTTGAAAAGAGGATGAGAGTCCATTTCTTAGAGTAAATAGCAGAAAGCACAAGGGAGCCTAATATTTTTTTCCATAGTTACAGTTCAATATTCAGTTGACCCATACAGGTAAGAATGGACCTGGTGGTCACAGGCTCCTTCCTTACAAAAACAAAGAAAAGTGCAACTTGGACTGGGGAGATAGCTCAGCAGCTTAAGTACCAGCCTGGAAAGTGCAAGGTCCCAAGTTTGATCACCAGCACTGAAAAAGAAAAAGAAAAGTGGAACTGAAAAGCCAGACATGCCATTCAGGGCCTGGCTTTTTTTTTTTTTTTTTTTTTTTTCCAGTACTGTGGATTGAACTCCGGACCCTGTGCCCCTGTGCTTGCCAGGCAATCACTTATTCTACTGAGCTATCTCCCTGGCCCTCAGTTATGCCATTCAAAAGGGGAGGCTGGAAGTGTTTCTATGTTTAGAGAAGCAGCAGCTTGATCTTCCAGCTTTCTTCCTTGCCCTTGACTTGGGTACCCACTTTCCAGATGAAATACTTGATTAGACAGCTTGGCTATCAGCAAACACTTCCCCTCCCTCACTGGTTCAAGACACAGAGAATAGAGACATTAAAGGAAGAGTTTAGGGAAAAAACAATACAGGCACTTAGTTTGCTGAGCTATCTTGCTGGCCCTTATTTCACTTAAGAATATGTTCTCAAGATGCATTAAATTAACTAGAAATGTCTTAAGTTTATTCTTTATGGTGGAGTTGTACTCCTATGCATAAAAATATCTTTATCCCCTCATTGGTTGGTGGCCATTTGGGTTGTTTCCAATATTTAGCCCATATAATCATGGATGTGCATATGTTGCTGTGTTACAATGTTTTTATTTTTTTCAGGAAGATACCAAGAAGAGATATAACTGGGTTCAGTGGGACCTCTAGTTTTAGATTTTTGAGGAATGTCCATCATACTGATTTCCATATAGTTGTAGCAAGTCCACACTCCTACTACCAGAGACAATAGGTTCCCCCCCACATCCCTGCCAACATTTTTTTTTTTAATAATAACAATCCTTTGTGGAATTGATGGAATCTCAACATTATTTTAAATAAATAAGGACAGGTTGGGTCTAAGTGCCTGCCTGGCAAGCACAAGGACCTGGGTTCGGTCCCTGGTATCATACGACAATCCAGCCCTGTGCAGAGCCAGCCACTGAAACTGGGCATGGTGGTGCATGCCTGCAATCCCAGTAAAAATTTAAAAAAAGAAAAAAATCCACTTCAAGGCATGTGTCTGCTGTCACCAGTAGATAAGGTGGGCAGACAGAGTCCAGATTTGAGCTGATTAATCTGAGCAAGCCAGCTTTGCTTAACAGTAGGACAGTGCATAAGCCTAAGAAGGCTGCATCTTTAGTTCCACTAAAGTTCAGGCTGTTTCTGGCTGGGAAGCTGGAATCATATTTGTTCAGCCTGCAACAGTCCATGTTGCTCCTCAGCTTGATGATGGTTTGCACTTGGCTTCCTGACCTTTCTTAACTTGAGCTTTGCAGCCTGACTCTGTGAGCGGGAGTCACTATGTAGAGCTGGTCAACAGCTATTTTGAATTCTGAGCTCAGCTGG
>PVJA010030513.1:0-25679 GCA_004027025.1 Myocastor coypus | reverse complement strand
ATGGCCGTGACTCGTCCCGAAGGCTGACACTAACAACAGTTCTACAAAGTACTGTCTATGGTCTCAAATTTAATCCTGAGGGATTTGACCCTGGAAGATACAAAAAAAAAAAAAAAAAAGAATGTTTAGTCATACAGGTCTTGCTTCGACTTGCCCTTGACCACCCAGCAAGGAAAAAAAAATCCTTAATTACAATGCATGGAAAGCAGAGCTAGATTGGTGAGATGAGCTTTAGGAGGCTTAGATTCAATAGCCTCCATCACAAGCTTCACTGGTGGCACACTGCAATTGCAAAATCTTTGACTGTGTATGTATCTGCTTCCTCTTAGTCCAAAGAGAAGAATATTCTTTCCTTTTTTTCTTCTTTCTTTTTTCTATGCAACATCAATAGGGAGGTGGGTCATGCCCACACACTGTACTCTGTAGAATGATTGTGAGGACAATATGCAATATGTCAACTTTCAAAGAAAAGAAGGGGGAAAAGAAAAAAAAAAGTAATGTAGATTTAGAAAGGTTAATGTTTAATTGTTTGATCAATCTTATATACGTATATGTATTAATCTAAACTGATCTGATGATGAAAATATGTAATATAACCATTGTTAAATTTAAACAATAAAAAAATTGAAAAAAAATTAAAAACTCAAAACCCACCACTTTTTTTTTCTTCTAAGCAACATCAGCAGGGAGGTGGGTCATGCCCACACACTGTCCTCTGTAGAATGATTGTGAGGACAATATGCAATATGTCAACTTTCAAAAAAAGAAGGGGGAAAAGAAAAAAAAAGTAATGTTGATTTAAAAGTGTTAATGTTTGTTTGATCAATCTTATATACCTATATGTATTAATCTAAACTGATCTGATGATGAAAATATGTAATATAACCATTGTTAAATTTAAACAATAAAAATATTAAATCAAATAATAGTAATAATTTAGACTTACATTTGTTTCATACATGTAGCTCTTTCATAATTTTTTGTGGACACATTGTAAAAAAAGAATTCTGGAATAACAAACATAATAGAAGAATAAAAAATGAAAAAAAAAGCCTCACATCATAACCCATAGGCAAATACAAAAGGTGAGGGAAAATCACAGACAAGTAAACTACGTAACCATCCTCTGGTATTCATAGAAGGTTGGTTCCATAACCCCTAGGACGCTGAGACCTGTGAATGCTCAAGTCCTTATAGAAAATGATCTAAAATTTCCATATACCCTATGTAGTAACCCTCACATATACTTTAAGTCACCTTAAAGTTTAATGCCTACAACAATGGGAACACTATGCAAACAAACGTTATGCTATATTGTTCTGGGGATAATGGCAGAAAAGTCTGCACATGTGCAGAATGGACATAGTTTTTCTAACAGTTTAATCTGTGTTTGGTGGTATGCCCAGAAGTGGCATACTCTCCCCCATATGCAAAGGCCAATTGTCCCATTTTATGGAATCTCCCCATGCCCTGAGGGCCATGGCTATTTGGCAAGGGAGCCTGCTGGGGGCTTTTCGCCTACTGGAAGCGACTCCATAGCCCAGGGTACCTTCTCTGATGCTGTCTGTTCTGAGCACTGGGACTCACACTGACTAGATGCTTGGGGCGCCTCGTTATGCTTCCTGACACACTGTAAAGCAATAGGCTCCTTTACCCTCGTTTTGTCTCTTTTCTGGTTCTTTGCTTCACCTTCTTAGTCCAAACCTAAGAGAATAACATGATTTCACTTTTCTTTATTCCTGAATAGTATTCCACTGTGGTATTTGCCATAGCTTTTATCCATTCTTCCATTGATGGGCACAAAAACTACTTTCAGGGCTTAGCTTTGTGTGAGTTGCGCTGCTATAAACATGGTATGCATGTTGCATGTATCACTATAGTATAATGTCTGTAAGTCTTCTGCCAATGTACCCAGGAGAGTTATAGTTGGGCCAAATAGAATTTCTGTTTTTAGATTTTTGAGTAATCTCCATGCTGAGGTCCCAGTGGCTGGGCCAATTTACATTCCCATTTGCAGTGTAGGAGGGCTTCTTTTCTGCCACAGCCTCCTCATCGTTTTTCTTTTTTGAGTCCTTGATGATACCCATGCTTAGTGGAGAAAGTTGAGACTTTAGACTTGTTATGATATGCATTAGTGACTGAAAACGAAGAATTTTTGTTTTTTTCAAGTATGTGGTGGTCATTTGTACTTCTCTTAAGTGTCAATTCAGTCCATCTGCTCATTCTTGATTTGGTCATTTGTTTGGAGGCAGGTGACTTTTAAAGTTCTTTATAGAGTATAGACATTAATCCTCTATTAGAACAGTAGTTGCCTATTTTTTCCTATTCTCTAGACTGTCTTTTCACTTTGCTGATCATTTCCTTTGCTGTGTCTGCTGCATCTTTTTATTTTTGTTATGAGAAATAGAACTCAGGACCTTGCGCTGTGTCATAGAGCTATATCCCTGGCTAAGCACAAATTATTTTAAAGTTTCTTTAAAGACAGTAAAACAAGAACCTCAAGAATAATACAGAATTTCACAAAATAATATGATAAGAATTCAATGATGGTTGTTATGTTGCATATTGCTAACTTTAAATTAATTGTTCAGATTATCAGATGTAAGCATGCAAAATTGGTCAAAAAGAAACAAACAAACAAACAAACTTAAATATAACTATTCCTTTCAATAGACCAGGAGAAATCACAGTGCAATTATCCAAACTATCTTGTGTATATGCATATATTGTTTCCTTCCTTCTTTTCTTTTTTCCCTTATCACAGTTGCTCCTTCCATTTGAATAGTTTCTTCCCCTTTCACAGTATCTATTGTACCTGTCAAATTTTATTTACTCTTTCAGGTTCTTACATGAGAGAGACAATATGATGTTTACACACGTAAACTTCTGAATATTTACTTCTAAGTGTGATCTCTAGTTGCATCCATTTACATATAAAAGCCCAGAGTTTGTCCTTTGTAGTTGAGTAACACTCCATTGCATAAAATACTCTATCTTTTTCAGCCATTCCTCAATTGATGGGCATTTGGGTTGTTTCCAAGATTTAGCTATGAGAAATTGTGCTGCTATAAGCATGAGTGCATGTGGTATGATGTTTTCATTCCTCAGGAAAAATACCCAGGACAAGAAAAGCTCCCAGGAAGGGAGTAGGGTTCAATGCACCTCTATCCCTAGTTTTCTGAGAATCCTCCACATTGATCTAGTGGTTGTACAAGTTTCCACTCCCACCAACAGTGGAGGAGGGTTGCTTTTTGTCCACAGCCCCTCCAGGATTTGTTATTAGTTGACTTCTTGGGGACAGCCATTCTTTCTGGGGCTAGATGGAATTTCAAGGTTGTTTCAATTTACATTTCTTGAGTGACCAATGATGTTGAAATTTTTTATATATTTATTTTTCATTTGTATTCCTTCCTCTGAGAAGTGGGCATACATATCAGACACCTTGTTTTTGATAGGGTCTTTGAAATTTGGGGACCTGATATTAAAAAATTCTTTATATGCTCTAGTTAGAGGTTCTTTGTCTGAAGAACAGCCAGCTAATTTTGTTTTCCATATTGTGGCTTTTCTTTATACCCATTGGTGATTTCATTGAAGTAGAAAAATTTCTCAATAAAATGAAATCTCATTTGTTGATTATTTGCAGGATTTCCTATGCAGTTTTGTTTTTTATTCATGAACTCTCTGCCTACCCTTATGTTTTCAATATTTCTACCTGTTATCTCCTCCTGTACATTTAGTCTGTCTTTTTTAATATTTAGATCTTTGATCCATTTTGACTTCAGTTTAGTGCAGGGTGATGGACATGAATCTAATTTTAACCTTTGTTCAGCATGTGGAAAGCCAGCTTTCCAGCACCATTTATTAAAGAGGCTATCTTTCTTTCCGTGAACATGTTTGGCTCCTTTGCCAAAGAGCAGGTGGCTTTATTTTTTATCCAGTCCCCAGGTGAAGGGCATTTTGCTTGTTTCCAAGATTTGGCTATCATAAATTGTGCTGCTATAAACATGGTTGTATATATATCACTATGGCATGATGTTTTCCGTTCTTTTGGGAAAATACTCAGAAGGGGAATAGCTGCTTTGAATGGGTGTTGTTATACAATGGAGTATTACTCAGCTATAAAGATAAATAAATGCACCCAGAGGCTATATTCATAGGTAAAATAAATCAGACCCACATGTATAAATATTGTATTGCTTCCCTAGTGTAAAAATCTGAAAGAAGAAATAAAATCTGAAGGATAAAATAGATATAGTAAAACAGAGAGAAAATAAACTTGGGGATTAAACAATGAAGATAAGAGAAATGAAAAAAGACAGGAAAAAAGGATAGGAGAAAACAAGCAAATATATATACAGGATGGCCAAGATGTTTGTACTAATGATTTTCAAAATTATTTTTGAAAATAGAGACTAGTTGCAGAATTTTCACCTTGACTAACTCTATATGTTGATATCTATAGTTTAAACAACTGCAGGATGGCAATGTATAATACAATAGCCACACTCGAATACCTTTCATCTTGGTCTTCTACAGGTGTATCATTTCTAATATCACATCAATTATTATTATACTCTCATTAAAATATTTTTTAAAAAAAGAAAAAATGTTTTCTTGAAAATGAGTGGTAATATTCAATTATTCGTTGGATCTTGCATAACTATATCTGTGAATCTGAGGAACAAATTTGACAATAAAAAACAATAGAATCATCATTAGTTAGTTATTCTTGTTTTGAAAATCTGTAATGTACATACTATTGTATATTACCCTGTTTCTGTCTTTTTTTCTTATTATTTTTAATAAGAAATAACAATGTACAGCTATGTGACAGTTTCAAAACACGTTAGTAGTACATTTCAATATTTGATACAATGCATACTGTTGTCTTCCTATTAGTTACACAGGGCACAGGGTATAGATGTTATAATTTTTCAAATCATTATTGGTACAACCAAATTTCTTCTCATCACACTAAAAGAAAGTAGTTGTGTACTGTTATATGTTGTGATCCAGAGCCGAAAGAAGCAACGAGAAGACCTGATGAAGGTAGCTTCAGAAGTCTCACTGAGATATGTCTCTCTGGAAATGAGCCCAGAACTCTAGAAGCATCTTCTTTTTATTTAGGTCATACAATAGAAGATTTACAGGGAGGAGAAGGGATAATCACCAATGTCTCAAGGGTGGAGACATCACTCAGGATAAGCTGTTACACTTATGTCTCAAGTAAGGGTGGAGATATCAATCAGGATAAGCTTTTATACCTTTTTAAATCCTAGTTTTTCTGAAATCCCTAAGTAACAGATTACAACCCACCCTAGGCTTTGTTTATTGTTCTTCGCTTCTTTAAGATACTGGTTTCTTATCTCTACAGTATACATAATGCAATGTTTGATAATTGCAGTGCGTTATTGGTAAAACTGGTAATGTTGGAAGCTGTTGATTTAAGCCTTTTACAGCTCACCATTCTAAGATAGCTTTCCATTTTATGCCTTGGGGTTAAACTTTCGTGCTGGGTGGTTAAGGGCAAATTTAAACATGACCTGTATAGCAAAACATGTAACTTTTGTATCTCTCAAGGTCAGTCAAATCGCCTCAGGATTTACTTTGGAACAGTGTACAGTGCTTTGTAGAACTGTTGTCAGTGTCAGCCATCTGGATGAGTCACATCCATTACTTGACCAGTTTGCTCTCTGTGAAAGCCTGAGTGAATATTTTCTTTCTAAGTGACCCTCCTTTGGCACACTATGTATTTTCAGTCCCTTTCCTCTTTAGCCCCATAATCTCCTTGAACAGAAAATTTGGAACACCACTGAGTTATAAGATGTTATAGCACAGGTTCTCTTATGTCCTGAGTCCTCGATGGCCTTGAAGGGCTAGGGCTAAAATATTGGCTATCCTTGTAGCCCTTCTTTTTCTCTAATTTTTAGTCTGTGAACTTATATTCTTAACCTGCCAGAAGAAAATCTTAGTGATACTATTACTTTATAACATAGATACTTGAGCATGACATCACTCTTTCGGAATATCAAACATCTTAGACTTAACTTGGAATTGGTATTTTCTATCAATCATTGACATTTTAATAAATCTCTATAGTATGTGATAAAAGCAGTTACACATCTTTACACATTTAGAAATCTAAGTATATACAAAATTGTAGCCAGTCAATCCTATGGCAGTTTCCTAGTCTCTTACTCTCATCTAAGTGTTTCTGTCTTTGTTTCTGCTATCTTTTTCTTTAGACTGTACTATTCAAAATTAAATTAAAACAAAACAAAACAAAAATACAAAGATAAAGTGGCTGAGTGTGTTTGTAGTTTTATTTTTATCTTTTAATCTGTTCCATTGATCCTTAGGTTCATTTTTTTTTCTTTTCTAGTATCATGCTGATCTCATCACAGTAGCTTTGTCCTGCCTTTCCTTTGTTGACCAGGATTGCTTTTGCTACTCTTTCTCTTCTCATTCTGCAAAGTATTTTTAACTTAGTAAAGTTCTATTTGTATCCTTTGATAATATTTCCTGTGCTATGGACTTATGTTCAGGAAGCCATTGCCTGTGCCTATGGCCTCAAGGTTTTCCTCTTTGTTATCTTTCAGCAGTTTTAATGTTTCTATTGTTATATCTAAATACTTGATCCATTTTAATTTGCTTTTAGTGCAAGGCAAGAGATATAGACCAAATCTCAGTCTTATGCATGTGGGTGGCCATTTTTTCCAGCACCATTTATTAAAGAGCTGATCTTTTCACCAATATATGTTTTGGGCCTCACTGTCAAGATAAGCCAGGAAGGTGCAAGGGGTTATCTCTGTATCTTCTGCTCTGGTCCATTGGCTTACTTTCTACTTTTGGATGAGCGTCATGCTGTTTTCATTCTATAGCTTTGCAGTGTAATTTGAAATTTGGAAATGTGATGCCTCTTGCTTTGCTTCTTTTTCTCAATATGGCCCTGGCTATTCCAGGTTTCTTCTGACTTCATATAAATTTTGAATTATTTTTTGTAGCTCGGTGAAGAATGTAGTTGATATTTTAACAGGAATTATATTAAATCTATAGATCATTCTTTTGGTACTATGACCATTTTACCTTGTAGTTCTGCCCCACCAGAAGGATTGTATATTTTCTCATTTTCTTAGGTACTTGCAGTCTCTTCCAACTCTTTAGTTGAAATCATTCCTAGGTTTTTAATTTTTGGAAGCTATTGTGAATAGAATTACTTTCAAAAGTCATTTTTTTCATAGTTTAGTGTTTTCCTGTTTTCATCAGCTTTGAATTATTTTTGGTTTGTAAGTAATATAGCTATTCAAAAAGAAACCACTATATGCTCAATTGCTTAAACTTCTTCAAGGAAAAGAATTTAGGTAAACAGTTACTAAGTTAGACCCTGACTAGTATAAGAATTTTGGTTATTACTACTTCGAGATACTTTTTTATTTAAAAACATCTGTGTATTCATTTTACTGAACTTCAAAGTGTATCCTGTAAAGCCATAATAAAGAAAAATCATGCAATTGATACAAAATAGGTGCCTAGGCCAACAGAGCAGAACGGAGAACACAGGAACGAATCCACACCCTACAGACAACTGGCTTTCTACAATGGCACCAAGAGTAGACATTAAGGAAACGTCAGTCTCTTCAACATCTGGTGTTTGGTGGAGTGGGTATCCACATGCAGAATTATGAAACTAAACACTCATCTCTCATTAACTATATATGTTAGCTCAGAATAGAAGAAAGACTGAAATGTGTGACCGGAAATTCTAAAACTTCTAGAGTATAATACAGGGGAAACACATCAGGACACTGGCTTATGTCTAATCCTGCAACTCTCTTCTCCTACTGTGTCACCATGTGCCTTGGGAACACCCAGAATGAAAGTTTTATCTTACAAAGGTGCAGGAAGGTTTTGAAGAGAAGACATTTCAAAGGGCTAGAAGAATCTCTCTTGCATGGTCCTACTTATGTGGTTATTGTATTAAGAACCTGACTCTGAAACTGAAAATAGTAAAAAAAAAAAAAAAAAAAAAAAAAAAAAGAAAAGAAAATGAGCATTAATTAGGGGGAGGTCCATGGCAGTGAGAAGGGGTGGGAGAGCTGAGAGTGACGAAGGGCTGCCAGTCTGAGGAAGAAGTGGGGTACGTCCTGGCTTAGAAGCAATGACTGGGTGTGAAGTTTCACTTTTTTTCTTGTTATTGAAAGATTATTAGTGAGGAATCAATCAGAAGAACAGAAACAGCACTATTAGATTACATATATCTGTGTGCACATACATATGAATAATTGTACAACATATATGTGATCATACATATTCTCACACACAGTCTCCTAATGATCAGTTGCTTCCATCCTTAAAATTATATATATATATATATATATATATATATATATATATATATGTCACATGTAGTATTTATTGATGGAATTTGGCTGTATATAATTGTGGGAGTTGGTTAAGCAGTCTGCTGTCTCTCCTTTATGGTGCTGGAGTTTGGACTCTGCTAGGTAGCCCTTTGGAAGGGATGATGGCTTTAAATGCAGAGATCAGAAGTTCTTTGGAACCCTCCAGCATGAGCTGAAACCCTGTGCAAACCAAAACTTCAGTTTCCGTGGCTTCCTCCCTCAATGATGCAGGAATCTTACAGAAGCCAGGGCTTTTGTTGAGGAGTAAAGCACAGTTTCTGGGTTTGGATCTTGAAGTTCCCTCCAGGCCTATCTCAGAGCCTTGGTCCCCATGTGGTGATATCAGGAGGGTGAGGAGCTTATAAGAGGAGGGTCTTCTTGGGGCGCCTTTAGGTCACTGGGGACATGGCCTGTGAAGCATCCTGGGACCTCCCTCTTCTTCCTGGCTTGCCTCTGGGCATGAGGCAAATGTCTTTTCTCCACCCATGACTGTTGCCTCAGCACAGCCCCGAATTAATGGGGCTCCTGGTCATGGGCTCGAACTTTCAGAACTACATGCCAAAGTAAATTATTTCTCTCAGTCAATAGATGGTCATTGTAAGTGCTTTGGTACGGTGGTGGAATTGAGACTAGCACCCCCACTCACTTGCATGCACCTGCATGAGCAGATGGAGAGACTAAGGAAATCCAGGGCAAAGGGAGAGCAGCTGCGGCTCTTCTCAGGGCCTCCAGCCAACGAGGTGCATTTGCAGATCAACAGCAGTAGGTGAATGGCAAATCAACGGCTGCCTCCTTTCTGTCCTCCTCATCTCCTGAGATTCTCTGTGGCCCTCCTAACTATAAGCATACAAGACACTAAACTGCATAATGCCTTTCAAGCTACCCCAGTTGGAACATTCCAAAGCTCTCACACTATCTTGGGCCAATGCAGTAGCATGGAGAGGGCTAACCTAGATGTTCTCTAAGGGGTGAGGGGTAAGGGGAAGCACAGAAGCCTGCAGGTTCTCTGATTGTTCAGAACCCAGCTGCTCTCCCAGGAAGGCTCCCCATGCCCCACAGATTCAGCTGTCATCAGGGTCCACGTGCCCAGGTATTCTTATTTTCTAAGGTCAGCTATAGAGTGACAATACTTCCTTAGTTTCTCCCTTCCTTGTTGTCAAAGAGTAAAACATTTACCGTTTGAATTAAAAGATTTATAAGCGATGTAGGTATTATTATAAGCTAACATAAATTTGAAATATAATATGTCATACCTTTTCCCATCCATTATTGTATTTAATTCTTACAATATCCTGCATGTTGCACTGATGTAAAAATTAAAGCTAAAAGAAACTGATTTAACATTTTAAGAAAGCTGTTGTGAACTGGAGCAGATTTTTGAATACAAGACATTCAACTTTGTTTGTTTTTGTTTTGTTTTGATAAACTAGGGATCGAACTCAGGGCCTTATGCTTGCCAGGCAGGGGCTTAAGCCAAGGACATTCAGCTTTGGAAAACAGTTCCATCACCCAGAGCAGATGAGGGGAATTACCAAGTTGTTAAGAACTACCTAAATTATTTTTTTATTTTAAAGAGAGTACAAAAAATAAAAATAATACAGAGAGGAACTCTATATTCTTGCAGTTGAGCCTCCTGGAATCTAGAGTCTTCTCTTTCTTTTTAATTGGAAAATGCTAGATTATGTAAGAAAAAAGGAAAAGCAAAATAATAAATAGAAGGAATCTGAGAATATAAACACAAATAAAAGAGCACATAGGAAGCACTACAGGAGTAAAGAGAAAAAAGGAAGAATTGCTGGAAAATTTTCTTGCAGTTTGCTATCCTACTGGTCAATTGGGAAGGCACAGTGTCTTATCAGAGGAGCCAACAGCTCCGTTATGCTAATTATAGTCTTTCAAGCAATTTTAAAGGGTAGGTGGCAGAAAAGCTCAAAAGAGCCTCTGGCACTGTTGACATCACCAGTTACTCATTGCACGTTCCTGGGCTTTCTTAGGAAGGGTCAGCACCTTGGCCATGCCTGGGCTGGCTGGTGAGGATGGACAGTGGATTGCCCATATCAGTCTCTAGGACCAACGAGCATGGAAGGCTTTGAAAACCACTGAGTGCATGCTGGTGTGCACACCTCTGGCTGCTGAGGACATGTGAGGGGCCAGATGTGCTCCTCACTACCAGCCATGGCCCAGGGCCCTGTGAGCAGCTGGTACGCTGGAGCACGTCTGCCTTGAAGTCCTTCTTGCCCAGTGACTGATCCCCAAGGTCAACTGGCTCTCAGCCCCTGCGAAGCACTGCTCCTTGGGAACTGTTTCCCCTCTTGTTTCTAAAAGGGAGGGTCAGCACCCTGAGCTTGGCCATGTTTGTATCAATGGTATTCGAAGTGCCTGCAGGTGACTCCAGGCCGGCAGTCACTGTCTGACCCACCTGTACCTGCATACCGCTGCAGATACTGAAGCCTGAATTCTGTCCTTTCCATGGCTTCACAGAGCTCTTTTCTCTCCAGCCCAGGGATTCTGCTCTAGTTTACTTCATCACTGTCTCTTCCCAAGAAGATAAACAACCTTCAAACATGTCACTGCCTTCAGCGGTATAGGATTTCATCAGCATCTCACCTTCAGCTGTGTGCTTTGTCTCCACTGTGGAGGCCTGGCATGCCTTCTGATCGACCAGGCTCCCTGGAGGTGGATGTTCAGGGCCTCCACCTCCTCTGAGGTTAAGCTTCTGTACAGATCAGTGAGTGATATTTCCCTGAAAAAGTCCGAGGCTTCATGTTTTGCATTATTTCGTTTCATTTCTACTGAACAGACCAGGTAAATACTGCAAAATCCTATAACCTTGACACAGGCAGGAACCCAGACCACTGAACTACCTTGATGTTTAAAAAAGAAGAAATGAAAACCGAATACTGTATACAGATTAGAACAGACTATAACAGACACAGATGAGGATACTACACACCCCAAGGATACGTACCCACTTCAAGGATGTTCTGGGCACACGGGTATCCACAGTCACATAAGACAGACAGTACTATTCTCACGTGGTGGGGCTATGTGGGGCCTCCCAGTTGCTGCAGGGAGAGCTTCGGAAGCAACCCGGGGACTCCTGAGTCTAGGGGGAAACATGTCTGGTAGTTTTTTTCTTTCATTACTCTAGGGTTGTTGATTTTAAACTTTGAAGTCATCGCATATCTATATATTTTCAACCTCTGTCTGGAGGCAGAATGCATCTGTGAGATTTATTGGACAGGCAATGTAGAAAAGATGACTGTTCTTGGAAGCTACTGCTCCCCAGTCCTCCTTAGGTAGGAAACCTTAATTTGTCTTTCCGAATTCACTCTACCTCTGAGAATAGGTTTGTGGATGGAAAAGCAATAATAAAAGACTGTACTCAGTCCAGCTTCAAATGGCTGGCCTCCTCTCTCCATTGTGGTAAATTACAGGTTTCCTCTCCATCTGGCAGCTACTTACATGGCTTCATAAGCTCATCTGAATAACCTGGGTAGCCTTGGGGGCAGGGTTCTCCCACTCCAACCCGCATTTCTCATTTAACTCTACTCATTAGAGGAGGCTGGGGTGCAGGGCAGCTGAACATGTCAATAAGTCACCCAGGAAATGCAAAGTTTGACAGCACAGGAATCCCAGATCCTTCCCTCCCCCTGTACAGAAACTCTCAAGAAAGAGGGCCCTCAGCCTCTTTGCCAGGTCACTTAAATGAGCAGTGACATTTGAGTCTCTCAGAGTAATTAATTTCTTCTGTCTCCAATAGCGCCTCATATCTTTAATGAATTTTCACAGGTCTCACATACTCCAGCCTTCCGGCTCCCTCTCCAGTCCCTTGCTCCCCAAGGCCCCATAACAAATAGCTCCCGATTGTATTTGTCTTGCAAACTCACATAAACTGGAAATGATAAATACATTATCTGAGCTTTTTAACAGACCATTGTTTAATTTTCTATGCTTGTCTGCCTGGGGAAGAGATGAATATTACCTTGTGGAGAATAAGATTTCTATTTCATTTAAGGGGGGTGGGGGCAATCTATGGCTGAAAAACAACACTCTGTTCATCCTAATAGGCAGCGCTGCTAATTAAAAGTGTTGGAAGCAACATCCATCCACCAGTCTGTGATTCATTCAGCACTAGCCCCAGTAAACAAGAAATAGATATTGGAATGAATGCTTGTAATTTGTCAAAAGAATAGGCGTTTTCAGTGGTGCCTTCCTGGCTTCTGTATAAAGTACATAACTCAGCGCTACCATCATTTAAAAGTTTAGGAGCTTGAAATAATAGTACTTGTCTCTTCAGCTCATCAATCTCCAGGTCTGCTTCTTACGTAGAAACATTTATCTTAAGTGTGGTTTGACTTTCTTTTTTTTTTTTTTTTTTTTTTAATTTTTTTAAAGAATTAATTAATTAATTTATTTATTTATTTATTCTTGTTTCAGAACCTCTGTTTGATTATTCACCTATCTTTATGGCTGGCTCAGCCCGCTCCGAGGGCAGGACTGGCGCAGCATGTGGTGCCGGGGACTGAACCGTGGTCCCTGAAGCCGCCCAAGCTTTCCCAAGCAGGCACTTTAGACCACTGAGCCATTCCGCCCGGCCCTGACTTTCTTTTCTATAATTCAGAATGATCTCTTCTGTTGGCAAATATGCTGAAATGGCAGGCATTTGAGAAAACAAAGCCGATATCATTGTTTCTAAAAATCAAACCAATGTAAGCCTATCTATGAAAAGAAGCTCAATTCCAGATGAAAGCTTAAGATCCTAATGACATCTACCAGGTGCTCAAAGTAGGGCATAAAGGAATCAATGCTATCTTTTCCAACCATGAGCACAGGCTAGAACAGAGATAAGCCACACCAAGCACCAGTCGCCAAAGGGTCCCTGAACCCTTTACCATGTTTTAATGTGAAATGGAAAGCACGGAGAACATTCTTCCATCATGAGAATCAAGAGTCATCTGTGAACAATTTTCCCAGAGAAGATGTGTCTTGCGCCAACAAGACCCAGCCAAAGCAAACACTTGCCTTTATGTTGGGCAAAAGAGTTCTTCAGTCATGAAGACCTAGAGCCAGATGTCACCACCATGTCTTCCTGAATGCTGAAAACAAACAAAAGACAATATTAAAAGGTGAACATTAATTATTTCATGGCCATGTTCTCCCTTCTCTTTCAGCCAAGCAGCATGTGCTAGCTTCCTACCAAACACCAGGCCCTGGGATTACAAAGACGGGTAGAAGAAAACCACCACTGACAAACACACCAACTAGTAGAGTCCAGTATTTTAGGCAAGATGCAGTTACACAGTGTCTCTTAGGAGGGAGCCAGGGTGTGTGTGTGCGTGTGTGTTTGTGTGTGTGTCTGTTGTACATATGTATAATACATACACACATGCACAGAGAGGTTTAAAATTCTTCAAAGAACATCCTCATATTTTTAATTTGTCTGACTCTCCTAAGGGCTTAGACTCTTGCCTTGAAATCAGGAAATAAGTGGGCCCTGGGAAAATGTCAAGTGTTTTAAAAGTGGTCATACCCTTTAATCTGTAATTCACCTTCTGGGTTTCTTCTTCATAAATACAGACTAATATTTATATACAGAGACACTCATATAAGAGGGAAAGAGCCATATAAGAGGGATAATGAAGTGAATGGTAGTGTTTCTGCATATAATAGTGCTATCCTTATGAAAATATTTTTGAAATTTTCAAGATTTTCAAGGAAGTAGATTTTATGCATTATCACAAAACTGTTGACAAAGTTTGAGGACATCCATGTGGAAATTGACCTCAGGAAATAACTCTGAGTATCTTCATAACATAACTGTGGGTATCTTTCCTGGATGATTATAGGCTGTTCTTCTGTTTCTTATGTTTTGTGATGTTTCTAAAGTGCAATGCATTTTTAAAGACAGAAATAAACAGAAGTTTCACCCTCAAAGTCACAATTTCTGTGTCACTTCCTCCAGCCCCCCCATTTATTTAGGGACTCCCTATTTCACCATTCCTTAGTAGTACCCCACTGTGAAGGCCACACTCTGTATGGAATTGTGTGTTTTCATCTCTGCTTCCCTCTCACTGTGAGCTCCTGTATGAAGCTGTCATTCCTTATTGGTCTTTGTGCCCCACGACTCTAACCCAAAGAGTGGCACATGGTTCTCAGGTGTCACTCGATGTTTACAGTACAAAGGACAGAATGAGCAAATGAGTGAATAAATAAAGGATGTGCCTAGGAACAGATTTGACTAGGATTACATCAGGAAAGTTGTTCATTCAAAATAATCAGTGACCATGAAAAGTTAAGTTCCATGTGAGCTGACTAAAGAGAACAGAAGGCAGAACACAGACAGCGAGCAATTTTTCAGTGAAGAAAGTAAAGCTGAGGTGGAAAAAAGAGCCCACAGTGATAAGCAAAACAAAATACAAACCCTCCACATAATGGGATTATCACAGCCTTGTGGTCCTTCTATGTGTTCAAGAATAAGAATCTGTCTAAGTCAGGACTATTTATCTAGAAACATCCCATTACCACAACTCTGTCGTTTCACATGATGAGGTTACATGTACATAAACCGAGTAGAAACTGCTTATTAGTTTTAATCAGCAATGGCTGATTGGCTCTGCTTGAGGGGGAAAGAACTACAAGATAGATTATTGTCATGTTTTATAGAAATTGAATTCAGTCAACTCATAAAACTAGTGAAATATAGCTGCGGTATTAACTTAACTTACAGTTATATTTCTCTGGAGGAAGGCCTGATTGTAAAGGTTGAGAGTTCTTGGACAAGTTACTTTACCGCTATACTGATTGGCTATCTCTGGAACAAAACAGGGGTTACAGGTTTTGTCTAGCTGTTCCCCCAAAGCCGCATGCAATCATGGGGCAGACTTCTAGACTTCGTGATTAATTCATGTTCCAGTGCTGGGATTATGAGTGTGAGTGATGCTGGGATTATGGGTGTGAGTGCTACAGGGCCTGGGCAGATAGCCTGAGTGTAGTATAACGGAGACAAACTTGCTCTCTGTTGCCGTTGCTGCCACCATCCCTCCCATTTGCTCTTTCTGTTTCACTGTTTGGTGCCACCATAAACTGCTGCCCTCTGCCATGCGTCCAAGAGCCTTGGAGTCAGCTGAGTATGGACTGAAACCTCTACACACTGTGAGCTAAATAAACCTTTCCTTCCTTCATTTTGGGCGTTGAGTATTTTGACCCAGAAACAAGTAAAAAGTAACTGAGACAGCAGTGCAATCATAACACCAGGCTGCTGAGGGTTATTGTAAAGAGGAGAGAAAGCATGATACAAGAAACAGGCTTTTAGAACTGACGACCAAAAATGGAAATAGAGCTTTTGTAAGTGTGATGGAGATCAAGAGTCAGAAGGAGCAGGGAGACGGGAGGAGAAGGATAAATAGAAAACATTGAGGTGGGTTATCATCACGTACAGCCTCTCACAACGAATGTAATTGCTATGTACTATGAACATATACTAATAAAAACCAGATCTGTAGTTTCTTCACACCAAGGCCTCGAGCTCTTGAACATGGGCCCATTGTCCTTTTGTTTGTGACATGAAGTGTGCTAAGCATTGCCCACATTTCCCTAGCTGCACTCTCTTTTTGAGGGGTCCTACCTTTCTCTGTGCGATCATTTTTGTATTTCTGTAAAATTGTTAGCATCGTTTTCTATTTGTTTTCTTTTTTAATTATTTTAAGGAGATCAAAATAATAAAAATGATACAGAATTTCAAAACAAGATGATGGGAATTAACAATGGTTATTGTATTGCATGTTTTTGTCTTCAAAGTAGTTGCTTCGATTATCAGACACAGGCATGCAGAATTGATCAAACAATATAAGCACTAACTGTTCCTTTCAATAAACTAATAGAAATTAGTAGTACAATTATCTTAGATATCTTCTCTGGACATTTTTAAAATTTTCCCTGTTTTCTATTTTCCCTCATTCCAATTGTTCTTTCATTCTGAGCAGTTTCTTTCTCTTTTACTACATTTATTGTACCTTTAACCAACTGTTCCTCAGACAAAGACTTCTATATACAACATATATAGAATTGTGTTTTAAATCAAGTTCCCAGAATTCAAAGACCTAATCCAAAAATGGGCATCTGACATACAAATATACCCTTCTCAGAGGAAGAAATACAAATGGCAAAGAAATATATCAAAAATGTTCAACATCATTGGTTATTTGAGAAATGTAAATTAAAACAACACTGAGATTCCATCTTACTCTGTAAAGAATGGCTAATATCAAGAAGTCAACAAATTACAGATGCTGGCAGGGCGGTGGGGAAAAAGAACACTTCATTGTTTGTGGGAGTGTAGACTGGTACAACCACTGTGGAAATGAGTGTGGAGATCCCTCAGAAAACCAGGATTAGAGCTCCCATTCAACCCAGTTATTCCCCTTTTGGGTACTTTCCCAGAAGGCATGAAAGTATCATGCCACAACAATATATGTGCACCCATGCTTATAGCAGTACAGTTTGTTATCTTGGAAACAACCCAAATGCCCATCAACTGAGGAATAGATGCAAAAAATGTGGCTTTTTTAAGCAATGAAGTACTATTTAAGTATAAAGAAAGATAAACTTG
The DNA here is from genome assembly GCA_004027025.1 of Myocastor coypus. Taxonomy (NCBI): domain Eukaryota; kingdom Metazoa; phylum Chordata; class Mammalia; order Rodentia; family Myocastoridae; genus Myocastor; species Myocastor coypus. The sequence goes on along the minus strand of PVJA010030513.1, from coordinate 8,666 downwards.
AGACTCTTAAAAGTACATGGATGCAACTAGAGACCACACTCATAAGTGAAATAAGCCAGACTCACATGTGTAAACATGGTATGGTTTCCCTTGTGTAAGAAAGTAAAGAGTGAGTAAGGGTTTTTATTATTATTTCTTTTTAATTGAGTCTTCTCTTTTGCATTTCCCAGGCAGCCTAGCTAAGGCATGTGGATTTTGCTGATGTTTTTGTAGAACCGGTTGTCAGCCTCATTAATATTCACTATTGGGTTACATTGGACTGTATATACAGCTACTTCTTCTCAGCTCAAAGAGAAGAATTTTTTTTCTTTTCTCTTTCCTTACCACTATCAATCAGAAAAGTCTTCATGTCTACACCCTATGCTCTGTATAACTCTTATGAAGACACTATACAATGTGTCAACTATTGAGAATGTACTACTAACGTGTTTTGAAACTATCTTATTGTTATTTCTTATTAAAAATGATAAAAAATATTCACGATCATCTCTCTAGTCTATTTTGTTTGCTTAAGTGTCCACCTAAGATGAGATAGTGATGCCAATTGTAAATGTTTAATGAATGCCACAGCCAAGAGTCAAACCCCAGGCAACTCTTCTCACTCACTGGTGGGAGGGAAGGCAGCAGGTGAGAGTGTGCACTGGGCCATGACTTTGGACAAAATGTGCCTCACAATCACCATGTCACATGCAGTCTTTGATACCCTATGGCTTGAACTTTATTCCCTCCTAGTCGCACTGAGTGCTCTCCTATTTATTTTCTTATGAAACATTTCAAGCATGAAGTTGAATATAGTCATAATTATAGCAAAACCCTATGTACTGCTGCTTAGGCTGGTCAGATATTATCATTCTATCACATATTTGCTTCAAGCCTTTTCTTTTTAAAATAAAAGATTGTGGACACAAGCAAAATCACCCATGAATTCCTTTGCAATTCCATGAAGATAACTATCCTTCTAAATTTTCATGCTTATTTTTCTGCTTCTAATACATATTTGCACTCACAAACAGTATATACTAGTGTTTTACATTGTTAAAGTCTTTGTGTAAATGGCATTTCAGCTAAAGATATCCATCTAAGGCCTGCTTAATTTGTTCAATGTTATGTTGAAAACGTTGCCACATTGATAGAATGAGACTTCTTTTTTTTTTTGTCTTTTTTGAGACAGGGTCTCGCCATGCAGTTCAGGCTAGCCTTGAGCTCACTTTTGTAGCCCAGGCTGGTCTCGAACTCGCACCGATCCTCCTGCCTCAGCCTCCCGAGTGCTGGGATTACAGGTGTGAGCCACCACGCCTGGCAAGACTTCTTTTTTTATTTTAGCATTTAGACAATATTTTATCATGGCCTTTTATTTAGCTCAATCATCCATATTAATGGACACTTGGGTAGTTTGTATACCCAAATTGCACTACAATGGACACCGTATATTCTTTGGAAATATATTTGTGAGATTTTTCTGTGGGCTCACTGGACTGAAGATTTATAAATCTTCAAAATTATTGGATGGTGCAAGCTGGTTTACAAAGTGATGGTAGCATGTCTACTAACCCTGCATTAGTCCCCATCATTGCCAGGAGTTAGTATTGCCAGATTTAATGTTTTCCAAGATGATAGATGGGAAATTACTTGTGCTTTAGTATGTGTTTATCTAAACACTAAAGAGACTGAATGTTATTCTATATTTTAATTAGCCAGCTAAATTTTTCCTTGGGCTATTTACCTAGTATTATGCCTATTTTCCTCCCATGAAGTTGGTATAGTAGGAGGGTGAAGAATGCTGGGAGTAGGTAGGGAAGATCGCCCGTCATGGGAGGGGTGTACTAGGTACAGGAGACAGCAATGTGGTAAAATAATGTTTGACAAAGATATGGAGAGGTGTATAGGAGCTTATTATGATTATCTTCTATTTCTATTTGGATATTTTAGTTCCATTTTGTAGTTATACGTTACAAACATTTTTCCTAGTCCAAATCTATTTCTGCTTTATTTAGAAAGACTTAAAATTTTAAATTCTAATATACTGACTGAAAAGGTTTAGTAATTATTTTCAGGTGATTATTTATTTATTTATTTTATTTTATTTTTGTCTTTTTGAGACAGGGTCTCGCTATGCAGTTCAAGCTGGCCTTAAGCTCACTTTTGTAGCCCAGGCTGGTCTTGAAATCACACTGATCCTCCTGCCTCAGCCTCTCAAGTGCTGGGATTACAGGCGTGTGCCACCACACCTGGCTAGGGTAATTTATTTATGTATGTATGTATTTATTTATGTATTTATTTATTTATTTATTTTTGGTGGGACTAGGGTTCAAACTCATGACCTTGCACTTGCCAGGAAGGCACTTGTGCCACAGAGCTATCTCCCTGGTCCCTAGGGTAATTTATTTTTAATTCAATAATCCTTTCCAACCTATAGGTCATAAAGATCTCTCTAGAGAACTTTAGCTCCTTCTGTTGTTTTAAATGTTGTATCTTTCATGTTCAATTCACTTGAAATTAACATTCTTTGTATGTTGTAAGGTCAGGATTCAATGCATGTCTGGACAGATACATGTTATGATATTGCCATGTATTTCTCAGTCAATCATTATGCATTTATTTATAATGATGTGTACCTATCAAGTGAAAGGTTTCCTACCTGCCTAGCTGACTTCGAGGCTCTACATTTTCTTCTGCTCGTTTTATTTTTTACCCCTGTGCCAATTCCCCTAAAACCTTAATCATTATCATTTTTGCTATGGTTTGTGTATAAGTGACCCCCCTCCCCCAAAGCCTCATGCAAATCATGGGGCAGTTTCTGGAATTTGTAATCGATTATTGTAGAAATGGGTGCTGCCCCTCCCCTGGGGCAGGTGATTTGTATTTCAATGTAAAGGAGGAAGAGAAGTTAGCTGCTTGAGCTGCAGCTAGCTCTCCCTGTGCTCATGCTCTCTGCCAGTCACCATTAAAGGTTGTTTTATAACATGTGCCACTCTGCCTTGGAGCCAGCTGAATATGGTCTGAAACTTTTAGTAACTGTGAGCTAAATAAACCTTTCCTTTCCTCATTTTGAGTGTTGGCTGTTTGTCCTAGCAACAAGAAAAGAGTAACTAAGAGAGTTTTATCTTGTTTTCAGAGCAGGAAGGGCATGTCCAGCCTTCCCCACAGCCCTCCATATACCCACTCATCTAGTCATCCTTAATCATTCGCAAGTGCTTATTGTGAGACTGTGTCAAGCATGGGTCTGATCAGTGGAGATTTCACAGGGTTTTATTTTCCCCCTTTCTTTTCACTGTTTTCTTTTCTTTCTTTTTTTTTTTGGTACCAGGAACTGAACTCTGGGCCTTGGGCTTGCTAGGCAGGTGTTGTGCCCTGAGCTGCACCCCTGGCCCTGAACACTGGAGATTTGATAATAAACTTAACAGATATTCCTGCTATAATGGAGCTTTCATCCAGGGGGTGAAGGCAGACACTGACAAGTGCTGTGGAGAAGCATGACACAAGGAGAGGGACCCTGCAGTGTTCGTGCCTGATACAATGTGTCAGCAAAAGTCATATGTGACAAGATAACTTATTTTAAACCCCTAGTGGAGATTTAGAGTCTGGGGAAAGCTTGAAGATGCTTATCCTTGTCATTTGGCAATCATTTAAACATTTGATGATCTCTAGTCTCATTGGGTAACATAGAAAGTCTATGACAATGGTCTACATGCCTGTACTACTCTGCATTCATAGACTAGAAACCTAACCCTAAAGTGAAGTGTCACAAGGTGGGCCACCTCAGAGGTCACTAGATCTGTGGGGATGAGAGTCTGAATAAGAATAGTGTCCTGAGTCTCAGAGAGCTCTGTCTCCCTCCTACTTCCTTTAGCTACTTCCTTTAGCTCAGATTTCTGGCCTGCAGGAGCATGAAAAATAAATGTTTGCTATTTAATTTTCCCAGTCTATGTAATTTTGTCCTCGCTGTGCAAACTGCCCGAAACACAATTTCAGTAATCTAGAAGGAGAGATCCGATCACACTGGCATTCCGTCTGGCGCTTTATTGCAGCCTGAAATGTGCATGGTGCAGGTCTTAGACCAGCATGAGATAGCAGTTTGTTAGCTGAGTGCATCTGGAAATCCAGCAAAGTTCCTGCCTCTGCAGCCCCAGGAAAATCTAGGAGCTCTCTATTCTATTTTTTACATTTTAGGTAGTTGTTATCACTACTCTTTATAAGAATTTAATATGTTTTCCTTCTTAATACCACAACACGTCTATATGACTCTGGGTACCTTAATTCATCTCTCTAAACTTCAGTTTCCTCCACTTTAAAATAACAAAGTACCTCACTGCTGGCGTGTTGTGACACAGTACTATATCGAAAGACCTCAGTATAATGATCAGTGTGCACTAGGTACAAAAATATAGGAATAAATGATAGGCTGTTGAATTAGGCTTGTGATGAAGTAATTCCTGATAATTTCTAAAGATCTCTAAGACATGTCGATGCCTTGGCACTTGCCTAGATCTAAATCCCTACATCTCTGGGCTTGCCTCTGTCTGAGCTATGTGGAGTGTGAGTATAGGAATTGAAATCACAAGGCCTGCTTTGGCACCAGAACTTTAGGATTGTCAGCATAGCAGAGGGGCCTGTGTCCCAGGGAGAGCCAGTGTATATAAGTGCCATCAGTGTGCCAGGGTTGTTTCACCTGCCTATTCCCAAAACTTTATAGTCAACTGGATGGGGCAGCAAAGTTGGCAAGTGCACGATTATAACTAATTTGCATAGATACAATCAGAATGAAGATATGAACAGCAAAACCCTCTAGAGGAGCCAATTGTAATATGAGGTAGGAGGCTCTAGAGTTCACAGCACTCATGTTGCAGGGCCCTTGACCTTCTGCTCTACTCAAGCCCCAACCAGTTTCTACCTGGAGACTTGGAATCTGACCCAACAACAGCCCTAGTGCTGGATCTAATCATGGTGGTAGTTTAGCAGCACTCAGAACAGTGATAGTATGCCTGCCTACAAGGCAGCTGGTGGGCAGGGAGGGGCATCACCAAGAGTTTAGTATACTGCAACCTTTTACTTCTACCCCAGATCAATATGTTTGGGTATATGGTGTGCATAGATAAGAAGGAAGATTTAATCAAGAAAAGTTAAGTTCTTTTTATATTAGATACTTCTTTACTATTTTGACTTTTTAGATGTATTTAGTACAGGGACTATAGGGTTTCACTATACAGGTTAAACTCCTACTGATCCTCCTGTTTTCAGTCTCTCAGGTGCTGGGATTACAGGCACCTGCCGCCATGCCCAGTCTCAGGCACTGTCTCAGCACGCCTCAGGGGTAGGGCTGGCAAGGCACACCAGGGATTGAACCCTGTCCTTGCATCCACCTAAGCAGTCACTTTATCCACTGACCTATCTGGCTGGCCCTTTACTATTTTTGAATAACTCTGTAGTTAATATAAGTACTTGAAAAAAGTTATCTTTAGTTAGGTGGGTATAGCATATTTCATGAGCCTTAGACACTGAGCTGCTTTCATAGACTAATCCATCTATTTGTCATCTGTCAATCCATCCATCTGTTCTTTCATTCAACAAATGCCCCTTCACCTTTCCTACATTCCAGATGCAGTTCTAGACCTTGGCAGAGACGATGCTGACAGTCCAGTGAAGCCAGCATGGAAGATAAAGACAGAGCTCACTGCTAGCTTACATGCGGGTCAGTAGTGGCCAGATTGGATGAAAGCTCAGATAATTCAAAGTCCACTTTCATAGAAGGAAGTGAAGGCAGTGCTGATACAATTGCTCTGTTCATTCCAGAGACTGTGAGCTGCCCAGAAGTCTACATTTGTTTCTACATTTTGCAGTGCACCAGTATCTGCTGTCAGTAATATTTGCTCCCAGGCACTGCTCTTTGCTTTGGTCTTAGTCTTGGACCACGGCCTTCCGTGGCTGTAAATTGTAATGCTTCTGTAAACAAAGCTTACCCTGTTCTCTAGAACCTCTCCTTCTAGGTACTTTGTTCTGTTCCCTGAAGGTCCCATCCCACTCTGTAAGCCACATAAAGCAGCCTCTCTGTTGGTTGAATTCTGGATGAAAATTCTTTTGCCCCAGGACCTGACAATTCAGGATGCACCCTGGAGGCATGAATCCCCGCCCACGGCTGCCACCAAAAGTGCCTGGTGGCTGACACAAAGGGCAGCAGGGCAGGAAGCAGATCTGCTGATGGCACAGTTAGACAAGCCTCAGCTGAGGCTTGTAAACCACCGTTGGAGGAGCACACCAGTAAATTGTCCCACTAATTAGTTTATTATTTCATTTGAGAGATCAAATACATAAATAAAATTAATAAACCCTGTAAAAGATGAGTAGCCCTGGAAATAAAAGTATTTCTCAGGTCACTGCCTTAAACACAGATTATCACATGCTAGAATAATGTTAACACAAGAAAAGCAAATCGCACTGCCTGCCTGACTGGAACATAACAGCTGTGGCTGGGGACGGGGGAGCGCATTTGGGATGGGCTGGAAAACAGGAAGGGTGCGCGCTGCTTGGTTGTTACATGTGGTGAATGATCTGGAACAAGTCCATTTCCGCCCCCATGCCTACCAATGAGAGCAAGGCTGTTGGACTATTTCTGAGGCTTTCTCCAGCTTTGACATTTCATGATTATGCGAGTCAAATGAAAATCAAAGCTGGACGATTATGAATTCAGTCAATAAGGAAAGCATCATGGAACTGAAATGAAATCTGAGAATCCATCGTGCTAGTCTAACCCGGCTACAACAACTGAGAGCCGACTTAGGTAACATCTCACTGAACACCCATCTTAAAAATGAAGAGCAAAAGCAGTGGAGTTGGTGTTCTTGAAGGGCTAAGATCATTCATGCTTCAAATTCAGCACAGGTATAGTGCATCCAAAACTGAAGTCCAGACGAGGTTTTGCACCTCACAAGTGCAGGCTTGTGGCAGACAACCCCTTTAGTTTGTTCATCCAGGCCATTTTTGAAACCCAGGCTGAGCTGCTGTACTTCAGAGATGCCATGAGAACTGGACCATGCATCCTGCCTTGTGTCTCCAACGGTCAACCTGGCACAGCTGCTCAAGGAGGCTATGGTCTTAGAGTGACCAGCTTAGGTGACCGCTCTTAGCAGGCAAAGGACAGGGACAGTTCTCCTTTCAGCAAGGCAGCAGCTATTTCCTGGAGACAAGCAGGGTGGACCTTTCCAGCTTATTGCTTGCCACTGGCACCCACCGGAGGACTCCAAGCATGGCCTCTTGGCTTCAGGGTGGCAGAACTCCACAGGCCCCATCAGCCTCTGAGCTTGCTGTGAGTTCAGCTTCTCCACTCACTGATCCAGATCCCTCCACTGCCCAGGGAGCTGCCTATCATATTGCCAATGTGTCCAAAGTCAGCTTCCAAAGAAAAAGGGACTTGCAAGGCTACAAAACCTTCAAAAGCTAAAATTTGAATGAACAGTTCAACCCTGGGAAAGAAATACTAGGAAACAATGGAGCATTTGTCTAGAATAAAAAACTTGAAACATTTATCCCTCAGGATGAGATTCCCTGGCCTTGGAGAGTCTGGGTGAAAATCAGATGGTGACAATAAAATTGAGTCAGCCTGTGTGCAGGGATCCTGGTTAGGGGATTCTGAGCCAGAGGGTCCATCAAGGGAGGAAGGCTGGCTACGGCAGCAGCATGAGGAGGCTCTGCAGTGTTCTGGGAAGGACAGGTGCTCCAGCACCAGGGGAAGCTGCAGTCAGGCTGCTGTGATCATACACTTCAGCAGTCTCGGTTTCTCTAGCCATAAAATGGGCTCAGTGCCCATCTTGCATGTCCCCACACCTGCCACTACTCACCTTGGTACCAGATGTAGTGAATTCTCTAGAATCACTTCAAAAATCAAATGCTGCAACTTTGCAAGGCCAAAATTTCACTTAAGGAGTTGATGAATCTCTTGTGGCCCTGGGTTTGCTCCTGGACTCAGGAAGAGACAGTATAATGGTTTCTAATGGGGGACGATGATACAAACAAGGTCTCACCCCAGTGTGAGCCACGGGGATGGAAAGAATGCTAAGGCTTGGGGGGGGGGGTCTGGTGAGGATGAAGTGACCAGAGACCTGAAGAGCCCACGGCTAAGCCCCTAGAGGGACACAGATTTCGGTCTGCTTAGGATTTTGTATTACATGTGCTCTTCCCTCTCTCCATTGTTTGAATAAAGAGAAACATTTGTTAGCCTAAAGTCATCTACCTAGCAATTGTTATATTGCCCATTCATTTGCTGTATAAACATGCAGGGCATTGCAGAGCCACTCTTTAAAATCATGCACAAAGTGTGAAGAGTGCCTAAGGAGCACTGCAGGAGGAACACACAACATCAGGACAGACGTGGGCAGAGAGAGAGAGGGATGCTAACTGTGGTGGTTGGCTTTGTGTCGACTTGAGATGTCAAAAGCTTGTCTGGATTGGCCTGGTGATACCATGCCCCAGGGCATGGCAGAAGGCCTGCCCTAGAGTGACTCAGCACAGAAAGGGGACATAAAGGGACTGAGGAAGGCTTCTGGGTACACTGCTTCCTTGGAGGAGCTTGGAGCTCCAGTCTTCGCAGTAGCTGCTGCCACTTTGTCAGAGGAGCTCAGATCTTTGCAGTCAGTGTAAAAGGAAGAGATAGGGAGAGGGAGAGGGAGGGGGGG
>PVJA010030512.1:11628-25754 GCA_004027025.1 Myocastor coypus | reverse complement strand
AAGGCCAGCCTGAACTGCATAGTGAGACCCTGTCTCAAAAAAACAAAAAGACAAACCAAAACAAAAATAAAAGAATAAAAGAATCAAGAAGGGAAAAATAAACCAGGCAAGCAGAAAGCTACATGAACCAAAAGTAAAATGAAAATTGGGATTTAAGTCTGGAGTGGTGATGTACACCTGTAATTCCAGCACTCTGGAAGGCTAAAGAAGGATGAAGTTGGACTTACACCAGGCAACTTGGTGACTTAGGATTTTGTTTCAAGATTTAAAAGGGTGTGGATGAGCCAGGTGTGGTGGCGCACGCCTGTAATCCCAGCACTCGGGAGGCTAAAGCAGGAGTATCGATGCAAGTTCCAGACCAGCTTGGGCTACAAAAGTGAGCTCAAGGCCAGCCTCAACTGCATAGTGAGACCCTGTCTCAAAAAGGCCAAAAAAAAAAAAAAAAAAAGGGTATGGCTGGAGGTGTAATATACTGGGAAGGCCCTGGGCTCAATTTCCAGTACCATGAATGAATGAATAAACGAATAAAATGGCATGGCAGGCCTAGGTTGAACCCTACACCCCAGAGCCTGCTTGTAGGTGCTTTAATCCGCTGAGCTATTTGGCCAGCCCAATAGTTACTTAAGATGGGAGATTTTATAATAGTCTAATTTTAAAAACATTTTCATTAGTATTCTGTACATAATAACTCAGATATGGAATAATTTTTATGAGAAACCTGGACTTGGCATAAGGAAGTTACATATATGATTAAACAAAGAAAAGACAACAATGGGATTTCTATCTCTGGTACAGTATGCAAATTATACAATGTTCAGTTTTTGTTTTTTTTTTTGTCTTTTTGAGACAGGGTCTCGCTGTGCAGTTCAGGCTGGCCTTGAGCTCACTTTTGTAGCCCAGGCTGGTCTTGAACTTTCACGGATCCTCCTGCCTCAGCCTCCCAAGTGCTGGGATTACAGGCGCGCGCCATCACGCCTGGCTTGTTGAGTTCTGTTGAGGCAAAACACCTGCCTCAGCAGCCTCAAATTAATTACTTTGAAAAATCATAAAATATTTTTTTCTTCTTCAGGGCTGGAGATAGAATCCAGGACTTGTCCTGAGCTACATCCCTAGCATTTTTTAAAAATTTATTTTATTTAATTTATTTTTTTCTTGTTTCAGAACCTTTGTTTGTTTATTCACTCATTTTTATGGCCGGCTCAGCCTTCCCAGAGGGCAAGGCTGACAAAGCATGTGGTGCCGGGTATTGAATCGTGGTCCCTGAAGCCGCCCAAATTTTCCCAAGCAGGCGCTTTAGACCACTGAGCCATCCCGCCAGGCCCCTACATCCCTAGCATTTTTAAAAATTTTCAGGGGTCAGGAAAATAGCTCAGTAGAATAAACAGTTGCCTGGCAAGCATAAAGATGAGTTCAATCCCCAGTCCCTCAAAAAAACAAAAACAAAAAAACAAAAAAAAAGGGAAAATTTTTCATTTTGAGGCAAGCTTGCTCCAACTTGTGATCTACCTACCTGCCTTAGTCTCCCACAGTGATGGGACTACAGACATGCACCATCATGCCTGGGATTATGAAATAAAAAATTTTAATGTATTAGATTTTAAATACACAGTCAAGAACAAGCCAGAGAGACTTTTCTCCTTAATAGCACACCCTATAGCTTTCTTTATATGAATCTCAGTGGCACTAATGCTACTATAATCACAGTGCCATAGAGGGTTTTTTTTCCTGGCACCAGGGATCAAGCTTGGGACCTTATGCTTGCCAGAAAAGTGCTTATGTTGCTGAGCTACATACCCAGCATACCCAGCCCTAGATCTTTAGTCCCTTTTTCAAAAGATAAATTTAACTGAACTATCAAAAGGAATTCCTAAGACTGTAAATTAAGAAGGAACAACTTGGAATAACTGTTTATATTCATTTATTCATGCATTTTGTTTGCTGTTTGAGGCAAGGACTTGCTATGTAGTTCAGCCAGGTCTTCAACTCACTTTGTATACCAGGCTGGTCTCTATTCCATAGCAATCCTCTTGTTTCAGCCTCCTGAGCCATGGGATTACAGGCATGCACCACCATCTCTGGCATATTCATGCTTTTCAGAAGGAGAAAAATAACAACTAAGAACAGTGTGTGCCTTAGTCCCAGCTGCTCAGGACTGGGTAGAAGAATACTTGGGTACGGAAGTGGAAGGTCAGCTTGGGAAACATACCAAAGAGAGTAGGGGGTGAGGTGGAAAGAAAGGAAAGGAAGGAGGGAAAGGAAGGAGTGAAGAAGGAAACAAACATGAAAGTAGAGCAAGACACTTTAGAAATCATTATAGAAAAATGGAAATTATTATAGACTAAAGAAACTTCATTCTAGATGAACACCTAACATACCCTGATTTTCACATTGAAATTTTCACATTTAAATGTGACACAGGGCATGTTTCACCTAACATACTGTGTTTCACATTTCACCTAACACACCATGATCAAGGTGAGTTTGAGACCAGCCTGAGCTACAAAAGTGAGCTCAAGGTCAGCCTGAACTACATGGCGAGACACTGTCTCAAAAAGACAAACAAACAAACAAACAAACAAATAAAATTGAAAGCTAATTTGTTTATAGGACACAAAAGCTCTCTAAAAACTTTCTCCAGTTATAGTAGAGAGGTTTAGGATTGTGTCTACTGTAACACAGGATATTACAGGTCAGCTCTAATGTATACTCAATGAAAAGGAGAAAGAAAAAAGCAGGTTTGTGGAAACTAAGGATATGAAAACCATAGACATCAAAAGTACATCAGAAACATATGACATAATGTTGTATAAAAATATGACCTGAGCTGGGGAGATAGCTCTGGGGCACAAGTGCCTGCCTGGCAAGTGCAAGATCCTGAATTTGATCCCCGGTTCCGCAGAAGAAGGAAAAAAAAAAAAAAAAAAAAAAAAAGAGCTGCTATGCAGATGTTATACCTATCAAAATGTATTCTATTCCTGGAACTCTAAAATACCTGGCATAAAAAAAAAAAAAGGCTGGGGAGATAGCTCCATGGTACAAGTGCCTGCCTGGTAAGTGCAAGGTCATGAGTTTGAAGCCTGGTCCTGACAAAAAATAAAATAAAAGAAAATAAAGTATCTGGCATCACCACTTAATCCTTCCTACTCCCATAAACTTTCAGTCTACTGGAAAAATTTCCTTTACTAGCACATCTCTGATATTATATATTTAAAAAAATGTTAGCAAGAAAGTAATATTCACAGGGATGTGTGTCTATAATCCTAGTTACTTGGAAGACAAGAGTCAGGAAGATCTTGAGGTCAAGGGATGGTTGGAGAACAAAGGCAGACCTTGGGTACAGTTACAGGGAGAGGGAGAAAGAAGCACAAGTTTTGTCCCAGCTAGGAAAACTTATGAGACCCTGTCTCAAAATCAAAAACATTAAATTAACATCTTGGGGGCTTTTGGGTTAGCTCAGTGGCTTAAGGGCTTGGGCCAGCAATCCCAGTCAGGTAAGGGGACAGCAGTTGGATCCCCAGACACACCCTTAAGGTGGGGTGGAGAGGGTGGTGGGGTAGGGAGTAGGGGTGGATACTAAATCAACATCTCAATTTTTTTTTTTTTTTTTTTTTTTTTTTTGTGGTACTGGGGATTGAACTCAAAACATCTCAATTTGGAAGGATTAATATAATGCAAAAGTCTGCATCATATTATATACTAGTGATACACTAGTTTGAGGTTGCCTGGTGTGATGACACATACCTGCAATCCCAGTGCTCAGGAAGCTGAGGAACAGGGATTGTTGGAAATTCAAGATCAGCCTGGGTTACATAGTGAGCTCAAGACCAGTCTGAACTGTATAGTCTCAAAAAAAAAAACCCTAAGGTTAATAAGCCTTTGAAGAAAGCATCTGCAAAGATTACCCATCTGAAACAAAGGTGATAGCAAAACATGAGAAACCACCCATTTCATGTGTCTTGGTCCAGAAAGACAACATACTTAAAATATTTAGGTACCTAGACCTGAACTCCAGCCCTTTCAGTGTGCCAATTAGGCAAGTTACTTAACTTTTCTGAGTTTTATTTCCTCATTTGCAAAATGAGAATCCTAATAACTACTTCAATAGGTTCTTTTGAGGAATAGCAAGTTATATATGAAAGTACATAATAGTGCCTAGATCACAGTAGATGTTCAACAGATACAAGCTAAATGTAAATTCCACTAAAACCTGGTAATTTGTTATATATTTATATCAGTAGCATAAATTACATTTCTCCCTCCATTCTCTACCAGAGTTAAAACTGACACTGAGGACTCTATTATAGGGACAGAGGATGGCACGCAGGCAGCAAGGTATCTTTATGAACTCTGCTAGCTTTGAAATATAAGATCAGAAGGAAAATACAACTTAGTTAAAAATAAGTAAAACTCATACAAAATTTTGTATAAGCCAGATGTGGTGGCACCAGCCTATAATCTTAGTACTATAAAACAGGAGGACTGAAAATTCAATCCCAGACTGGGAATTTAATGAGTGAGACTGTCTCAAAAAACCTGCTCAAGAATGTTGAGCTGGGCATGGTGGTAATTCCAGAACTTGGGAGGCTGAGGCAGGAAGATCATACGAGTTTAAGACCAGCCTGGGCTACAAAAGTGAGCTAATGCCAGCCTGAACATCATAGCAAGACCCTGTCTCAAAAAGACAAAAAAAAAAAAAAAAAAAAAAAAAAAAAAAAAAAAAAAAAAAAAAAAAAAAAAAAAAAAAAAAAAAAAAAAAAAAAAAAAAAAAAAAAAAAAAAAAAAAAAAAAAAAAAAAAAAAAAAAAAAAAAAAAAAAAAAAAAAAAAAAAAAAAAAAAAAAAGAAAAAAGAAAAAGAAAAAAGAAAAAAGACCCTGAGTTCAACCCAAGTACTATAAAATAAATGAATAAAAACATAAATACAGCAGAAAATTTTTTGTTATTTTGTTGTGTATTGCTGCTTTGGGAACAGGGTCTAACCATGTAGTTCAAACTGACCTTAAACTTAGGGTCGTCTTCCTGCCTCAGCCTCCTAAGTGCTAACTATGTGTGTTAACCATATCAAGCTGACAGAATTCTATTTTTTGAAATAGGATAAAGTATACATGGAGTTCATTATCTTGTTCTATTTTGTTCACTCTATACATTTCTGAATTTTTTCCAAAAGAATATCCTTCAAAAACTTTTTTTCCAGATGGTGGAACAGCTCAGAAGATCATGAACTTAGCACACTTGAGATTCTGAGCTCAACTTGCAACACTAAAACTAATTTAAAAACCAGCACTTGGGGGGAAAAAAACCAGCACTCTGGAGGCTGAGACAGGAGGCCAGCTTGGGCTATAAAACTTGAGTTCAAGGCCAGTCTGAACTGCATAGTGAGACCTTGTCTCTTCACTTAAGACAAAACAAAATCAACTTCATTCCTAATTAAAAGTAATGCCGGGTGTGGTGGCGCACACCTGTAATCCCAGCAATCGGGAGGCTGAGGCAGGAGGATCAGTGCGAGTTCGAGACCAGCCTGGGCTACAAAAGTGAGCTCAAGGCCAGCCTGAACTGCATAGTGAGACCCTGTCTCAAAAAGACAAAAAAAAAAAAAAAAAAAAAAAAAAAAAAAAAAAAAAAAAAAAAAAAAAAAAAAGTAATGCAAGAGACTGGGGATATAGCTCAGTGGTACAGAGGCTGCCTGGCAAGCTCACAGTCCTGAGTTCAATTTACAGTACCAAAAAAGCAAAAACATATGTTATAGAGCCAAGGATGTAGCTCAGCAGCATAAGTGCCTGCCTGGCAAGCACAAGGTCCTGAGTTTGATCCCTGGTACCACGAGAGAGAGAGAGAGAGAGAGAGAGAGAGAGAGAGAGAGAGAGAGAGAGAGAGAGAGAGAGAGAGAGAGAGAAGAAGGAAATGCAAACTGTGAAATACTGAATAATAAAATGGAAAATCGTTAATAATACACAGTTAACAAATCAGGTCCAAGACATATACAACCATCCCAGTCTGAGAGGTAGAGAGAAACAACTCAAGAAAGATATATTCTTACAATGTTATAACTAGAAGGACATTCAGCAAAACATTGGGAAGACAGATGATTTTTTATTCTCATTTTCCAGATATTCTACAGTAAACAGTTATTTTTAATCATAATGTACAATCAGTACTTAGGAACCAGCTTTGGAGTGAAGCTTAAAAGACTACAGATGTAGCTTAGTGGTAGAGCACTTACTTAACACATGAGGGCCCGAGTTCAATCTCCAATACTAAAAAAAAGGAGCTTAAATTTGAATCTGACTCTACTACTCTCTAGATTATGTGATGTGATCTTTGGTAAAGTGATTTACTTGCTTAAAGTCTTGGTGTTGTTTTGTTTTTTTGAAAGGTATATGTTATATATCTATCTTGAAGAGTTACTGGGAACATTAAATGAGATAATGCATCATAAAACACTTAGCACATATGCCTAGCATATTAAGTGCTCAAGAAACACAAGCTAGCCGGACGTGGTGGCGCACGCCTGTAATCCCAGCACTCGGGAGGCTGAGGCAGGAGGATTGGTGTGAGTTCGAGACCAGCCTGGGCTACGAAAGTGAGCTCAAGGCCAGCCTCAACTGCATAGCGGCATCCTGTCTCAAAAAAAAAAAGAAACACAAGCTAGGGGCCCCTGCCGAGATAGTTCTGCTTAGACTGCAGAACTATCTCGGCAGGGGCCCCTAGCCTGTGCAAGGACCCAGTACTACATGCTCTGCTGGCCCTGGTCGAGGCACCAAGACTAGGTGTGGTGGTGCATCCCTGAAATTCTAGCAATGGGGAGGCTGACTATGAGTCTGAGTTACATAGTGAGACCCTGTAACAAACACATAAAATTGAAGAAAAAAAAGCATTGGCTATGTATGTCTTCATCTCTTACATATAGATAATAACAGTACCTACCTCATAGAGACGCTATGAGGATTCACTAGGATAATTAGCATAATGTAGTCTTTACTGTAAATGACATGTCATTTGCAGGAAAAAAAAAATACCATTTAAGAAAAGCCTGGGTTGGGGAGATAGCTCAATAGAATAAGTGCTTGCCTGGTAAGCGCAGGGTCCTGAGTTCAACCCCAGGTATCACAGAAAAAAAAAAAAAATCGAGAAAGAAAGAGAGAGAGAGAGAAAGAGAGAGAAAGAGAGAGAGAGAGAGAGAGAGAGAGAGAGAGAGAGAGAGAGAGAGAGAAAAGCCAAGCCAAGCCAAGCCAAGCCCCATCTCAGGTTGGGGTTATAGCTTAGTGGTAGAGCATATCCATATTGTATACACAACCCTGGGTTTGATACCCAGCACTATAAATACTAAAAAGTCTACTTGAAAAAGTTAAACAGAGTTACCACATGACCCAGAAATTTCACTCCTACGAATATAGCCAGGAGAGCAGAAAACAAATGTCTACACAAAGCCTGTACTGGTAGGTTAACAGCATTATTCATAAAAACCCCAAAGTAGAAACAATCCAAAGTCTATCAACTGGTGAATAAACATGGCATGTGGAATATTATTTAAGCATAGAAAGAAATTAAGTAATAGTTCACACTGTAATTTGGATGATATAGGGCTGGAGAAATAGCTTGGCAGTCTAAGCACCTCCCTGGCAAGCACAAGGACTTGGGTTCCATCCCCAGTACCACATGCCTTGCTTTCACGCCAGTAATTGAAACCGGCTGTGGTGGTGCACACCACTAATCCTAGTGCTGGGAGGCTGAGACAGGAGGATCACTATGAGTCTGAGCCGCATAGTGATACCCTGCACCAAATAAATAAAAATATCTTTAAAAATTTAGATGATATAGTAATAGAAAACAGTATTGTAAGTGAAAGAAGCCAGTAATAAAATATACTGTATGCATTTTCATATGAAATGTCAAAAACAGGAATACTTACAGAGACAGAAAGTAGATTAGCAGTTGCTTAAGGCTAAGGGAAAAGTGGGGGATGACTGGGGGCTGGGGAGATAGCTCAGTAGAATAAGCACTTGCCTGGCAAGGGCCTGAGTTCAATCGCCAGCTTTGGCGGGGGGGGGGGGGGGGGGGGGGGGGGGGGGATGACTGAGGGAAGGTTGCAATAGCTCAAAAGAATGTTTATTTTGAATGATGGTTGCATGACTTTGTAACTATATTAAAAACTGCTAAACTGTATACTTCTCCTGGGCTACATAGTGAGTTCAAGACCAGTTTGAACTACATAATGAGACCCTGTCTAAAAAACAAAAACAAGACGGAGTATTATGAGGGCCAAATTTTTTTTTTTTTTTGTCTTTTTGAGACAGGGTCTCTCTATGCAGTTCAGGATGGCCTTGAGCTCATTTTTGTAGCCTAGGCTGGTCTGGAACGTACACCAATCCTCCTGCCTTAGCCTCCCAAGTGCTGGGATTATACGCATGTGCCACCATGCCCAGCTTTAGATATTCATCTAATTCTACCATTTCTAGTTCTCCTAGGAGTAGTGTGAGCTTAGCAGGTAGTAAAACTATGTCTGAATGAACAGGGGCTGGCAAGATGGTTCAGCGGTCTAAAGCACCTGTTTAGGAAAGCTTAGGCAATTGCAGGGACCGTGGTTCGGTCCCTGGCACCATATGCTGCGCCAGCCCTACCCCCAGGGCAGGCTGAGCTGACCATAATAATTAACAAAAGAATGAAGCTGGGCACTTGGGACGCTGAGGCAGGAGGATCAGTGTGAGTTTGAGACCATCCTGGGCCATAAAAGTGAGCTTAAGGCCAGCCTGAACTGCACAGTGAGACCCTGACTCAAAAAGACAAAAAAAAAGATAACAGCACAACTACATTGGCATATATACGTGAGGTTTTATACTTATCAATGTATTTTTGTTCTTGCTTTTAATTTGCTTCAGAACAATCCTGTGAAGAAGCCATAAAGCTATTATTATCACAATTTAACAAGGGAGAACTGAAGCACGTAGTATTGAGGAAGATGTTCTGGGCTGGGACTGGAGGTCAGGCACTTTTGACCTATATCTGCCTTTAACTGGCTGTATGACCCTCAGTAAAACATTTCACTATTAGGTTCTTTTTCCACTTGTAAAATGAGAGGTGGACTCAGATATGAGCAACAACACTTCTTCCAATGATGCTGTGCTATAGTTTTGTTTTTTCACTGTTATAATTATAAGGAGACACTGCTATGGAGCAGTGTCTTACTTCTGGAGATAGAACCTAAAGCACCTGTATTCTCTTTCCTTGGGACATGCAGCCTTATTACAGTGGGGAAGCACCCCAGGCAGAGTGACAACTGACTCCCTTTCGACATTCTGAATTATGCAAAAGATGTATGCAAGTTTCCTTTCACTCTATTTGTAATGTTTTTCCTACTGGAGCAATCCTATAGAAGAAAAGTGAAGCCCAAAGCAGTTTGTTTTTCTATATGTAAGTTTTATTATAAGTACCATAATAAGATAAAAAATTGAACTGTGAGGAATCTAACAGACCTAAGGTTCAAATTTCTGTTGTCACTTTTTCTTTTCTCTCTCTCTCTCTTTCTTTCTTTTCTTTCCTGTATCAGGGACTGAACTCAGGACCCTGTGCTTGCCAGGCAAGCGTTTATTCTACTGAGCTATCTCCCTGGCCTCTGTTGGCACCTATTTTCTATGTGACTTAACTTTTTTAAGCCTCAGTTTCTTTATCTGGCTAAAGCTGCACTTGTAGGGTGCTGAGGGAATGCAAGACTGTACATATACAATGCCTGATACTGGTAAATAATAGTTATTAAGGCCAGGGAGATAGCTCAGTTGAATAAGCGCTTGTCTGGCAAGTGCAGGGTCTTGAGTTCAATCACTGGTACCACACACACACTCACACTCACACACAAAAAGCCCACTACTACTACTACTACTACTACTACTACTAATAATAATAATAATAATAATAGTTATTGAACATTCTAAACAGTTTACAGATATTATCTCACAACATAACAACCCTACAAAATGCTATTATCATTTTACAGCCCCAGGAGCTGAGGCACAGAAAAGTTAACTTGCTAAAGTCATATAGTTATTCAGTAAGAGGGGCTGAAGCAGGAGAACCGGTGCGAGTTCAAGACCAACCTGGGCTACAAAAAGTGAGCTCAAGGCCAGCCTAAACTGCATAGCAAGCCGGGCATGGTGGCTCACGCCTATAATCCCAGCACCACTAGGGAGGCTGAGGCAGGAGGATTGGTGCGAGTTCAAGACCAGCCTGGGTTACAAAAGTGAGCTCAAGGCCAGCCTCAACTGCATAGCAAGACCCTGTCTCAAAAAGACAAAAAAAAAAAAACAAACAAACAAACAAAAAAAAAACCACAACAACAAAAAACTGCATAGCAAGAGCCTGTCTCAAAAAGACACATACGCAAAAAATCACCTCTGCTCTGCTGGTCTCAAATACAAATTTATAGAGTGCCACTTAAGACCATGCACAAAGTTTGGCTGGTAGGACAGAACCATCAGCAAAACATATTTGAAACAATCATTTCCCCATGTTGGGGGCTTCTGGCTCAAATGATCCTATGTGCTACTGACTGAAGTTTTTCTCTGTGAAGTCCAACCTAAGAAACGTTTCATTCTCTAGGAGTCTGGATGAGACCTTGCTTTGATGTCTCTGCCTAAATGGGTTCTACAGTACCATCTGAGTTGTGGTAACACATTTTTCCTAGATGTTTTCAGAACTTTGATTTTCAACAATCAGTTTACCTACTTTCTCCTAGGCCCCAAATCAAAAAGTAGTGGAGGGAGAAATAAAATACTGGGGGGGGGGGTAGTATACACAGGTGATTCCAGCTACTGGGGAGGATCATAAATTCCAGGTCCTCCCCAGGTCAGTCTGGGCAACTTTTGTCTCAAAATATAAAATTAAAACAGTAGGGCTGTAACTCAGTGATAGAGTGTTTGCCTAGTATTCAAAAGGGCCTGGGTTGAACTCCCGGTATCATAAAGGAGGGGAAACAAAGAAAAGGGGCAGGAAACATTTTGACAGTGCTGTTCTCTCTTGCTACTTAAGAGGCATCTACAGTCTTGAATGTTTCCAAACTTGCATCTTTCCAAATCTGGCTACAATTCAAAGCACCTCTTGTAAGGAAGCCACTGAAGTTTCCCTACTCTAAGCAGAAAGGTCAAGGAAAATGAAGCTCATAAATTTGGAAATGCTTCCTTTCTGAGTTGCAGCTGTGCAATACTCAAGACAGGTGTCTCAAGAGAGAATCAGGCAGCCATCAGCATCAGCACTTAAACACTCAGGCCTCTGTAGAAGTTCTAGATGATTTAGGACGGTTCTAAATAGAATTGCCTGGCTCTTATTTTGAGAAAGCCTCCCAAAAAGGTAAGGGATAAGTTTTATTCTTAAAAACAGAATCTAGAATAGAGCCAGGTTGGTGACACACACCTGCAATCCCAGTACTTGGGAGGCTGAGACAAGAAAATCATCAAGTTGAAGGCCAGCCTGGACTACATGAGTTCAAAACCAGCCTGAAGTACACAGCGCCCGGAAACAAAATCTAGGGTTATGAATAAGGTCAAAATCTTACCAAGGTTCAAGGAGCCAGGGAGATAGCTCCATGGCACAAGTGCCTGCCTGGCAAGTGCAAGGTTGTGAGTTTGAATCCCAGTCCCACCAAAAAAAAAAAAAAAAAAAAAAAAATCTTATCAAGGTTCTGATCCCAACATTGCTTAGAAGTCCCTAGATAGCACCCTGGACAAGATCTTAGTCTGTTCTAAGTGTTCCCCATCCCCACCCAAAGAAAAGAGGGTTAATACCTCCCCAGATGGCTACAGGAGGATTAAGGGTCATTATTCTTGGCATTCAGCTCTGGCCTACTGTAATAGTTGTGACCTTGTTCATCCTAAAAGACATTAATTATAAAAATGCAAACAGGAATACTTGAATCTGGCTACAAATTTTCATTTCACAGGGCTTCTATACTGCCTCCTATACTCTGACATGTTTGTTGACTATATCTTCCAGGTAGTCAAGCTTCAAATTTTTGAGCATTACTCACTAATGCCACAAAGTCCTTCAAGGAGTCTGCAGCCATTACTAATAGCACAAAGAATGAGTCCCAGAACTCTCAGGGTATCAGTCGGCCCAAACTTAACCTCTGAGGAAGCCAATAAAATGATACTCCTTTAGTCCCAAGCCCTGGCTCTTGAAAGGCAACAAGTGATATCCAGTGAAGAGCACATATTATGTCATCCAGTCTTCATCTACCCACTACACAGCAGATGTCATTGAAAGCCTCATTTCACAGATGAAAAAGTGTAGCTCAGAGAGAACCTATGACTTGTTCTAGGTCAGAAAGCTAACAAGAAGCAGGTATAGGTTCCAATGGCATCACTACCACCAACAGTTACATAACCTCTAGCATTCATTCTTCCTTTTACTTTTTTGACATCACTCAGGATTTGAGATTGACCCCCAGACCCTCACACTGAGCCATATTACCAGCCCTTTCATACTTTTTAAATTTTGAGACAGGTCTTGCTAAGTTGCTAAATTACCCAGGCTGGGTTTGAAGTTGCGTTCCTTCTGCTTCAGATCCCAGAGTCCTGGGATTACAGATGCAATTCAGCACACCTGCCTCTCAATCAGAATTTTTAACTTTCTAGAGGCTCAGTTTTTTTCATTTGAGGATAAAGATCATTCCTACCACATACAGGGGTATGAGGACTACATGAGATACTGTAGCATGTCTAGCAAGTGTCAATATATACTAGTTTTTCTTGTTTGTTTTGTTTTTGTGGAACCAGGGATCAAACTCAGGACCTAGCACTTGCCAGGCAGGCAGTTGTGCCCTGAGCTATCTCCCTGGTCCCTATACTAGAATTTTTTTTTTTTTTTTTTAAATTAAGGCTGGCTCAGCCTGCCCTCCCTGGGAGTGGGGCTGGCACAGCATGTGGTGCTGGAGATTGAACCATGGTCCCTGTGGTTGCCTAAGCTTGCCAAGCAGGTGCTTTAGACTGCTGAGCCATCTCGCTGGCCCCTATACTAGCTTTTATACATCAAAAAAGATGAGTTTGGACTGGCAAGATAGATCAGCAGTTTAAAGCAGTTGCTTAGGCAACTGCAGAGACTGTGGTTCAATCCTTGGCACCACATGCTGTGCCAGCCCCACCCCTAGTACAGGCTGAGTAGGCCACAATATTAAAAAGAAAAAAGATGAGTTTGATATCTTCTTTTTTTTTTTTTTTTTTTGTCTTTTTGAGGCAAGGTCTCGCTATGCAGTTCATACTGGCCTTGAGCTCACTTTGTAGCCCATGCTGGTCTCAAATTCACACTGATCTTCCTGCCTTAGCCTCCCAAGTACTAGGATTAGAGGTGTGCACCACCACACCCGGCCCAAGTTTGATATTTTAACAGACTCACAAAGTTTAAAATAATAAGAGATCTGCTTAGTTCAATTAACAACATTAAGTCCCTAGCCAGCTGTGGTGGTGCATGTCTGTAATCCCAGCACTTGGGAGGCTGAGGCAGGACGATTGGTGCAAATTTGAGACCAGTCTGGGCTACAAAAGTGAGCTTAAGGCCAGCCTGAACTGCATAGTGAGACCCTGCCTCAAAAAGATAAAAAACAAAAAAACAAACAAACAAACAAAAAGCATAAGTCCCTACAATACCCTTAATGAGAAGTAGTGAAGTCTTGGCTTGAATATCTCCCAAAATGAGGAACTTACTCTCACAAACATCCTACTTTGCTTTTATTTTATTTTTTTGTCTTTTTGAGACAGGGTCTCACTATGCAGTTGAGGCTGGTCCTGAGCTCACTTTTGTAGCCCAGGCTGGTCTCGAACTCGCACCAATCCTCCTGCCTCAGCCTCCCGAGTGCTGGAATTACAAGCGTGCACCACCACGCCTGGCCTACTTTGCTTTTAGAAAGACAAATTATCCTATGAAACAAAAGTCTACCACTTGAAATTTTCTTCTTCTTCTTTTTTTTTTTTTTTTTTTTTTTTTTTTGTCTTTTTGAGACAGGGTCTCGCTATACAGTTCAGGCTGGCCTTAAACTCACTTTTATATCCCTGGCTGGTCTTGAACTTGCACTGATCCTCCTGCCTCAGCCTCCCAAGTGCAAGTTCAAGACCAGCCAGGGATATAAAAGTGAGTTTAAGGCCAGCCTG
>PVJA010030512.1:0-11528 GCA_004027025.1 Myocastor coypus | reverse complement strand
TCTTGGTCTGCACCAGGAAAAGATCACACGGAAAAGGCCAATTCCCCTTCCCATGACAATTTTTCAAGAATTTGTAGGCAGGTATAATGTTCCACAAAGGGCTCTCATCTTTAGACTTTTCAGCTCTTCCTGAAGTAACACAGCCCCAAAGGCAGCTCAATATCAAAAAGCACAAAGACCTAAGTTTCCATCTTTCCTTCTACTAGTTCTGTGAATTTAACCAAGTTTCTTAATCTCTCTGAATCTGTACCTTCATTAGTGTAAAACAGAAAATGATTCTCACCTCATAAGACATTCATGAGGATTAAATTAAATAAAGTAAGAATATTATCTAGTACCAAACAAAACATATACCAGACCCTTGATAAATATCAGTCACTTTTTAGGATATTTGCCGGTATCACTCAAAGTAAGTTAGCCAGAATTAAACCTAACTTTGAGGAACTGGTTTCTGATGGCAACTGTCAGGATCCTGGTTTTTCAAAACAAGACAGCTAAGAAGCATAGCCCATAAATTCTGGGGGTCTACTGATAAGCAATGCTGCTCAAAGATGTGATAGGGCATTGAAAGAGAGGATGAATGAAGAAAGGAAACAGAACAGATACTTAAGCCAGGAAACCCAAAGAAAAGACAAGTGACACCATTTTACATGTTTATCTATGACCTTCTATGAGACTCAACTGTACATGTGGGCTCCATTCCCTAACTGAAAAGGTCCAGTGAAAAATAAAAATACAAAGACAAGTCACAACTGGATCTTCTCCAGTAGTTAGCATGTCAAGGCCACACATGTTTGCAAGTGGCCCTCAAGATAGCTACTTGTGTCCTTCTAAGTTCTTTTTTTTTTTCCTTCTAAATTCTAAGGTCCAGGTGTGTGAAAACATCCTACAGAGGACATTCAATGAGTCAATACTGAATTCCTTCTGCCTAGAAAAACTGCCAGTTATGTGATAACTCCAAAACTAGTAAAATGCTGTTAAAATCATCATAGTAATCCTTATATATATTCATACATATGTGAATATTTATAGTAATCATTATACATATTTTTCAGTGACCATCAGAGAAGTCCCCAGCAGAAATATAAGCTTATCTAAGCTTACATTCTGTGACTTATCCAAAAGTACTACCTCTACCAAG
Source organism: Myocastor coypus (assembly GCA_004027025.1). Classification (NCBI taxonomy): domain Eukaryota; kingdom Metazoa; phylum Chordata; class Mammalia; order Rodentia; family Myocastoridae; genus Myocastor; species Myocastor coypus. The sequence goes on along the minus strand of PVJA010030512.1, from coordinate 10,387 downwards.
TTGAGATATGACTTGAATGTACGTGCCTCTAAATAGGTCAAAGGAGGAAAAAGGGAAAAAAAGAGAGAGAAAAAAAAGACCCTAGATTTTTAGGACGTATGATCACAAATTAAGACACAAAATGTTTCTGGCCTGCTCATGAGATACAACCTACAACAAAGAAATTGGCCTGGGGAGATAGCTCAGCAGTCTAAGTGTTTGCTAGGCAAGCGCAAGAATCTTAGTTTGAGCCCTGGCACTGCATGCCATGCTGAACCCAGAACCCTGGGGGCACTGTGCCAGTTCTGAAGCTGGCAAGGTGGTACACAACTGTAATCTCAACGCAATGCCTGGGAGGCTGAGACAGGAGGATCACTACAAGTCTGAGCTGCAAGACCCTGTACCAAATAAATGGGGGTTGGGGAAATAGTTCTGTGGCAAAGTGCCTGCCTCACAAGTGCAAGGTCATGATTTCAAACCCTGGTCCTGCCATAAACAAACAAAATAAATATACTTAAAAAAAAAAAAAAAAGAAATCAGACTCAGCTCTACTAGTTATTGCTTAGTCTCTTTTAGAGGGTCAGGATATTAAACACAACAATAAAAATTCAATTCCAACTCATACATGGTGGTACAGGCCTGTAATTCCAGTACTTTTGAGGCTGAGGTAGGATCACCTCCAGTTCAAGGCCAGCCTAGGCTATTACATTGTAAGTCCAAGACCAACCTGAGTTATACAGTGAGGCCTTCTTTCAAAATAAATAAAAGATACAAAAATAAGCCAGAACTCTTACCAGAATAGTCTTAGGTAGTTCCTTCAAGGTAGTGAGCAGACACTGATCCTTGAAGAATTGTAAAGTATAGAGAAGCTTACTACAGAGCAGTGAGCATACCTGTGCTCCTGCAAGGGTTTTCAAAATGTCAGAGTCTAAAGGAGCCCTCAGGATAGTTTCACTCTCAATACTGTTTCAGGCTTGTTTTAAAAGAAACACTTAGGCTGCAGATATAGCTCAGTGAGAGAGGGTGAGTTTGTGCAGTATGAGAGGAGGCCTGAGCTTGATCTCCAGCAACATGAATAAATAAATAGGTAAGTGAAAGAAGCGATGCTGCCTATACCAACTTTCTGGACACTCCATACCCCAAACACCTTAAAAAAAAAAAAATTCACTGCCATTTTACCCATCCTTGGGAATTATCCTCTCATCCTTGAAAAGAAAGGGGAATATAGCTGCTCTACAAGGATTCTGAACTCAAACTTGAGAAAGGCTTGAAAATTTCTTTACTACAAGCTCAGAAGGTTCAAGACAATCAAAGAACTTTGGGGTAAATAATTACATTGGGCTGTCAGACACATGTGATTAGCCATACTCTAGAAACCATAGTAGTATGTCAGCAGCCAAGAGTGAGCCAAAGGGAACCATGCAAATTCACTATGGCTGGCAGCTGGCAAGGGGACGCCCCACTGCAGCTTTCAGAAAGAATGGATCCTGCTGGTTCTTCGTTCTTAATGACCTATCTCTGCACTTCCTATTTATCCTCTGAAGTGGGTACTGAACAATCCATTCCCAAGTAGAGGCCCTTTGCACCGGGCGCTACAATCGCTGGTGGAAACACCTTGGCAAAGTTCAATCTGGTGCCAGGATAACCTACTGAAGGAAACTTTGGCTGCCAGAAGCCTGAAAAAGAGAGGAGAGGTACAGACAGAACTGACTGGAAGAGAACAGGTTAGGTCACTGCCCTTTGTAACTTCCACCTGCCCCTTTCTTCCTGACACCTACTCCGGATCAGATGTCAAAAACTCAGGGGAAAAAAACAACAACAAAAGTCCCGTGAAAGCATGATTTTCACCTCGACTCACCAGTGCCTCCCAAAACACTCGCTGCACCCCTCCCCCCAAGTCGCAGCCAGCCCCTCGGTCCCCACCCCGCCCCGGCCCACTCTGCCCTCTGCTCCAGCAAGGCCTGCCCCATCTCGGGACGCCCCGGGGCGCCGAGACCTGCGGGCTCAAGGCCCCGAGGCCGACAGGGCTGGAGCTGGCCCAGAGCGGGAGGCCCGCGTGCCGGGGTTGCGGGAGACTGTCCCCACCTCGGTGCCCATGGAGGGCAGAGCGCTGCGGCGACGCGTACCTGTCAGGTCTCTTCCTCGGACCAGCGGTGCAACTTCAGGAGCCCATGTCGGTACCGGGAGCCCGGCCCCTCTCCCAGGAGTGGGGGCGCGGATCCCGGGAAGGGGGCTGGGGTACTAGGGCAGCTCTAGCCTCTTCCCATGCTCCCCGCCCGGCGCCTGGCCGGGGCCGGACAGCGCCTCCGCCCGCCCCTGCGCACCGCCTCACACCCGCGCTCACACACACTCACACTCCCTCGCGCGCTCTCACACACGCATTCCCCTCCCTCCTCCTTCTCTGTTTATCTCCTCCAGCTGTCTGGGGACCCAGGAGAAGCCCAGCACTGCGCCTGCGTCACGTCGCCTCCGCGCCCTCCCGGGGCCGCACAGCCGGCGGCTACGTTACGGAGACAACGTCCGGGAGCTTCCAGAATGGCGAGCCAGGGCCCCAGCTGCTTCTCCTCCCGCCCCGCGCTCGGTCAACGTCTGCTGCAGCCGGCGCCCACTAACATGCTAGTGAGGGAACGGCCACGGCCAATCCGCTTCACCTTTCGCAGGACCGGCAGCCAGTGGGCGGGCGGGAAAGCAGGACGAGGTCCTGAGGCATTCTGGGAAGCGTAGTTTTTCGCCTTTGAGGAGTTTCTGCTGAGCGGGCTTGCCCCGCCCGGTTGCCATTAGTTACCTGGACGCACCTCCCACCCCACCACTGCAAAAAATGCTCCCCCACACGGCTTCTAGAACCCTCTCCAAATAGGCTCGCCCCTTTCTTTTAGAGCCCACCAAAGTTCTCTAGGAGCTCTTCAGGACTTCCCCTGAGCCTCTGTGTTGCAAGACCCCTTAGGCTAGTGCCCACAGAGCCAAGCTTCAACCTACTCCTTCCTGCTTTGAGGGAGCTGCTAAAGTAGCACATTCTTCTCTTGATCTCCTGAGCCTGATAGAAGAGGATAATAGAGAATCGTTCCTTACCCAGTGGCCTGGAGGAGAGTCACCCACACATTCTAGGAGCTCCTCAGGTTGATGGGAGAGGCAGAAACAGGTCCATCAGAGACTAATGGAGTCACTGCAGTTCTTGCCTTAGAAAAAGTTCCGTCTGTGTAGGGTCCCAAGACTGATGGAGACAAACTCCTGTCAGAGGAAATTTCCAAGGTGTCAAAAGATGCATTATGCCTAACTTCATGTGACAGAAATCAAACCTCAAACCAGGAAAGGAGGACTTCGTCATCACTTTCTTTCTTTCTTTTTTTTTTTTTTTGCCATCACTTTCTGAGAGGGCAAATTGTCACTCACCCATAGGGTGCAACTTGTCAAATAATAGTAATTTAATTTCACTGTATTGGGTATGCTCCCTTAGATAGATACTAATGCTTTCTGTATTTTGCAGAAGACAAAGCTGGAGCATAGAGATGAAAAGCAACCTGTCCAGGGTAGTAAAGCTTATAAAGAAATTGGGATTCCAACCCAGATCTGCCTAACTTTAGACTCTGAGCCTTTAATCATTTCTTATCCCTCCAGCAAAAACTAGACAACACCCACCCCAGAAAGAACTGGATATACATATTTTTCACTTAAACTATTTCTCCTGGGTTTATCACTCCAGTAGTCCCCCCCCCACACACACACACACACAGGCTGAAATTCTGCTCACATCACTAATGTGAATTGTCTGCAAGCTCCCAAAGGCTGATCATCACTTGCTTGGAGAAAGAAAAACCTACTGTTGTGAATTCATCTCCCAAAGCCTTTCATTCTTTTCTCCTAAAAATGTTGCAGGCCATTGTCTCTGGCCTTTCCCTCTCAGCAGTTCCACTGAATACATAAATTAAAAATGATAGACTTTGAGACTAGAAAAAAGTTTTGAGATCATCTATCCATAGCTCTCCAGTTGCAGGCTACAACCTTGACTAGGCCAGTTAGGCTGCTGAATAATAGCTACAATGTATAGAACCCTTTCCAAGGGAGACAAATGCATATAGTGCATTAAGAAACATTCCCATAATCCCATAGCTAGAATGCAGTACATTTAGGATTAAAACCCAGATTACTGTAATAAAGAACTCCTATTTTAAATCTTTTTTTCTAGTTAGGTGTTGTGGTGCAAGCTGGTAATCTCAGTTGGGGAGACTTGAGACAGGAGGATATATATATATATATATATATATATATATAAATATATATGCAATATATATATGTATATATATGCAATTTACTGGAAAACACACAATAAATACACTTTAGTATATTTCCCTCAGAGTGTTTTCTGGAAAATTCATGAACAAATATTTACATCATAATTTTCATATTATCTTTTACAGTTCTCCTTTACATGAGTATTTTCCAAAGGATTTAAGAAATCCTTACATTTGTAAGGATTTACAAAATAGTCTTACATATGTAAGATTTCTCTTCAGTGTGACTTCTTTCACATACTTGACAATACCCAGGGACACTGAAAGCTTTCCTACACTGTCTACCTAGACTTTGGGCCTAATTTGACCTCATTCTGAAGATTAGGGTTTGTTACCTGAATTTTTTACCATATTTCTTACATACATGGATTTACTCCCAAGATTGGGGTCTTTCATATTTATAAAATGAGGACCTTTCAGCAAATCTTTTCCCAAAGTGCCTACACACATAGAGTTTCTACCCTGTGTGCATAATTTCATGTAATGACATTTTTGTGTATTGAATGATGTTGCACACTGCTTACATACATAGTTGTTTCTCCCCAGTGAGATTTTTCTATGAAATGGGGACATAACCATAAATCCTTTTCCCTACTGCTTACATACATAAGAGTTTAGGAGGATGGCAAGACTGAGGGCATTGTGTGCAATGTAGTAAGGTCCCTGTCTCAAAATTTAAAAGCCAGGAGCCAGGTGTGGTGGGATATGCCTGTAATCCCAGCTCTTGGGAGGCTGAGGCAGGAGGAGGATCAGTGCGAGTTCAAGACCAGCCTGGGCTACAAAAGTGAGCTCAAGCCCAGCCTGAACTGCATAGCAAGACCTTGTCTCAAAAAGACAAATAAATAAATAAATGCCAGGTATGGTGACCCACATCTGTAATCCTAGCACTCAGGAAACTGAGGCAGGAGGGTCACCAGGGGTTTGAAGCTAGCCTGGGCTACATGGTGAGTTCAACACCTGAACTGCATAGTGAGATCCTGTATCAAGAATAACAAAGGAAAAGAAGAGTTCAGAATGTAGCTCAAAGGCCTTAGGTTTAATCTCAATATCGCACATACACACACAACACCCTTGTTCATTGTGATGAGGCTGCACAGCATCTTAGATGTACCAACAGACAAGAATGAGCAGTCTATGGCACAGAGACAGTAAACGTTTGTTCTCAGAATGAATGCTTAATAGTAGGAAGTAGATGATAGGAAGAACACAATTATAGCTGCAGTGATTATTGATTAATTTCCATCACATACTCACTTGTGCTCTCAGGCTTGGCTTTACGTGTTCTCTCTATATATGTGTTTATGAATATCTAAACATATATATCATAGATACCTTCACATACACTAATTCATTTGATCTCCATTGTCCCCTCTTGAAGAAGGTATTATCTTTACTCCATTAAAGATTTTTTTAAAAAACTCAAAAGGGGCCGGGCGTGGTGGCTCACGCCTGTAATCCCAGCACTCGGGAGGCTGAGGCAGGAGGACTGGTGCGAGTTCGAGACCATCCTGGGCTACAAAAGTGAGCTCAAGGCCAGCCTCAACTGCATAGCGAGACCCTGTCTCAAAAAGACAAAAATAAATAAATAAATAAATAAATAAAAAATAAAAAAACATAAAAAACTCAAAAGGAGGACAAGGCCGGGCGTGGTGGCTCACGCCTGTAATCCCAGCACTTGGGAGGCTGAGGCAGGAGGATCGTTGTGAGTTCGAGACCAGCCTGGGCTACAAAAGTGAGCTCAAAGCCAGCCTGAACTGCACAGTGAGACCCTGTCTCAAAAAAAAAAAAACAAAAAAACAAAAGGAGGACAAGAACTAAGTGCTAAAGGAGAGATGGGGGAGGAGAAGGAGGAGAAGGAAGAGGAAAAAGAGGAAGACAAAAAGGAGCAAGAAAAAAAATTTTTGTAGGCATGAATCCAGCTGCTTTTTTTCTCCTACTAGCATAAGATGATGCAGCAATTGATCACCACACCCTGCAGGGGAGATAATTTCTGCCAATTAAATTCAGAAAGCATAGGTCCAGGGGCTGGGGAGATAGTTCAGCAGAACAAGCACTTGCCTGGCAACCACGAGGACCTGAGTTCAATCACTGGTCCTAAAAAAAAAAAAAAAAAAAATCAAAGAAAGCACAAGTTCAGTAGAGTTCCAGTGTTTTAATGTACAGCGGGGAATAACTCCTAATGTAGCTGACTATACCCAGGACATGGTTCCTGTCTCAGAGAGAGGTTACCACAGCCAAGCACTGAAAAACCACCTGTTAGATGAGCCTCTTGTGCTCTGTAATAAGGTGAGCACATATTACCGCCTATCTGACAAGAGTTATATGTATAAATTCACAGCATGTTGAAATTATGAAAATCAAATATTTAGTCCCGTTGTTTAGAAGAGTGACTATCTGATGTCAAGACTTACTGTCAGGCCAGGCATGTGGCTCAGCCACACAGCACATGCCTGGCAAGTGTGAGGCCCTGAGTTTGATTCCCGGTTACAACAAAAAAGACTTACTATAAGGCTATAATAATCAAACAATGTGGCACTGATGGCGAAAGAATGGTCAAAGAGAAGTAGAACAGAATTTACAATTAAGAAATAAACCCCCATGAATATAGTCAGCCAATATTTGGCAAATAAGTAAAGGTAATACAGTGGAGAAAATAGTCATTTTAATAAATGGTATCAGAACTGGACATAATAAATAAATACTGTGTGACTAGAGTTATGGGCTGGATGTTTGAACCTCTCCTTTAGTTCATATATCCAAGATCTAATCCTCAAATTGGTAGACTAGGAAGTGAGAGGTCTCAGAGATGATTAGGTTAAGAGGGTGGAGCTTCCACAAATGGAATTAGAGCCCTTCTGAAAGAAACCTTAGATCTTTTCTCTTCTGTTGAGCAAAGACATAGCAAATGATTGATGGCAGTCTCTGAACCAGGAAGTGGAACTTCACCAGATTCCAAATGTGCTACTGCCTGGTCTTGGATTTCCCAGTGCCGAAAACTGTAAGAAATAATTTTCTGTTGAAAACTATTATTATTTTTTTAATGAGCCACCCAGACTATTTTTACTACTTTTATTATGGCAGCCCAAATTATTTAAGACATCTTAACACTGACCTTAACTTTTTCATAAAAATGAACACAAAATGGATAATAATTGTAAATGTAAAATGCATGCAAAAATATAACACTTATAGATGTCACAGAAGAAAACTTGCATGAGCTTAAATTAATAATGAGTTTTTAACTGCATGAAAGAAAATATTGGGAAAGGCATGGGAGAGGAAGGGATTGAGAGAATATGGGTAATGGGCACAGGGGTGCAGCTGAATAGGAGGAATAACTTCTAAGGTGCACATAGCACAGGAAGATAACTATGGTTAAAAACAATTAATTAAATATTTCAAGGGCTGGCTAGATAGCTCAGCGGATTAAAATGCCTGCTTAGGCAAGAGCCCGGTGGCTGGGGTTCGATCCTGGCATGTCGTGATGGTCCTGCCCCTGGGGTGCACTGAGATGGCTATTGAGACTGGGCATGGTGGTGCATGCCTGTAATCCCAACGCTTGAGAGGCTGAAAACAGTAGAATCACTACAAGTCTGATCTATGTAGTGAGACCTTACACATCTTCTGTAGACCCTGTACTAAATTCATAATAAATAAATAGATAAATAAAGAAATATTTCAAAAGATTGAGTAGAGATTTTTAATGTTTCCAACACAAATTATGTGTGTACATATGCATGTAAGTATCTATCTATCTATCTATCTATCTATCTGAAGTAACAAATATACCATTTATTTGATCTGATTATTATATCTTTTGTACATATATTGAAATCTCACATTGTATCACCAAAATAGGTACCATTAGTATTTATTTACTTATGTATTGAGGTAGGGTCTCACTATGTAGCTCAGGCTGGCCTTGAACTCATTATGTAGCCCAGGCTATCTTCAAACTAACAGCATCCCTCCTGCCTCAGTCTCCCAAGTGATGGAATTGCAGGCCTTCACCACCACATCTGGCTCTATGTGTCAATTTAAAAATACATTAATTTGAAGGATGTGATGGCACATGCCAATAACTCTAGGGGAGTTACTCTGGAGGCTGAAGTAGAAGGATTAAAAGTTCCAATTCAGCTAGGATAATTTAGTTTCAAAATTGAAAAAGAAAATTTAAAAGGCTGGGAATGCACTTCAGTGTGAAAGCCTTGGATCTGATCATTGGTACCTTAAAATATAGTAATAATAGTTATAAAAAATAAATATTGGGGGCTGGCCAAATAGCTCAGTGGAATAAAGCAACTGTAAGCAGGCACAGGGACCAGGGGTTCATCTCCAGGCCTGCCACGTCGGCCCCGCCCCTAGGGTGCATTGAGATGGCAATTGCGACTGGACGTGGTGGTGCACACCTGTAATCCCAGCTCTTGGGAAGCTGTAAACAGGTGGATCACTATGAGTCTGATCTAGTAGCGAGACCCTGAACACTCTGTAGACCCTTCACTAAAATTAAAAAAAAAAAAAAAAAATATATATATATATATATATATATATATATTTTGTGTGTGTGTGTGTGTGTGTGTGTGTGTGTGTGTGTGGCCAGGGAGATAGCTCCAAGGCACAAGTGCCTGCTTGGCAAGTGTAAGGTCGTACGCTCAAAACCTGGTCCCACAAAAAAAAAAAAAGTGGTTTGGTTTTTTTTGTCTTTTGAGACAGGGTCTCACCATGCTGTTCAGGCTAGCCTTGAGCTCACTTTTGTAGCCTATGCTGGCCTTGAACTCACACTGAACCTCCTGCCTCAGCCTCCCAAGTGTTTGGATTATAGATGTGTGCCACCACACTTGGCTAAAAAAATAAATAAACTTTAAATGTAAAATAATTTTAGGGCTGGGGAGATAGCTTGATGGCATAAGCACCTGCCAGGCAAGCTCAAGGTCCCAGGTTCAGTCCCTGGTACTGCATGCTGTGCCGGCTCCAGAGCCCTAGGTGCACCATGCTGCTCTGAACTGGGCCTGTTGGTGCACACCTGTAATCTCAGTGCTGGGGAGGCTGAGACTACAACTGTGTAATGAGACCCTATATGAAGAAAAAAATTTTTTTTCAAAAATTAAGAAGCAAAAATTTTCTCAAGTCGGGTGTGGTGGCGCACACCTATAATCCCAGCACTTGGGAGGCTGAGGCAAGAGGATGGGTGCAAGTCTGAGACCAGCTTGGGCTACAAAAGTGAACTCAAGGCCAGCCTGAACTGCATAACAAGACCCTGTCTCAAAAAGACAAAAAGAAAAAAAAAAATCTCAACACACATACAGAAAGCAAGCATGGTGCCACATACCAATAATCCCAACTATTTAATAAATGAAGGCAAGTACAAGCCCAGACTGGGAAACTATCCCAGACCCTAGGTCAAATTAAAACCTTCTGTGCGGTGCTATGGGGGCTGCCTGCATTCTCAACACTCTGAGAGGATGAGTCAGGAAGATGGCCAGTTTGAGCTCAGCCTATGCTACAGTTGTGACTTTGCAGGGCCCTGTCTCAAAACTTCAAATTTTAAAAATTAAGACAGATTGAGAGACTGAGTGTACTGACACACACTTGTAGTCCAGGCAGTTGGAAGGCTGAGGCAAGAGGATTGTGTACATTTTTAGCCTATATAGTGAGTTCAACTACAGCCTGAACTCAAATAGTAACACTCTGTTACAAAGAAAATGGGAGTGTAGCTTAGCACAAAGCCCCTAATACCACAAAACAAAAATAAATGGGTTAGAGATGTAGCCCAGAGGTAGAATGCTTACCTAACATGCATGAGGCCCTAGATTCCAACCCCAGCACCACAAAACAAAATAGAAACAAAAAAACAAAACAGAAATTCAGAAAGTGAAAAGATGAGCCAGAGACTGGGACAAAGGCTTACAATAAGAAAATAACCCCAGTCCTCTCTGCTGCTCCTCCCTTTTTACTCTTGCTGCTTTTGCTATTTTTCATCTCTGTGAACCACTGCCCTCCACCATATGCCACCCTGCCTTGGAGCCAGCCTCGTATGGACAAAAACCTCCATAAACTGTGAGCTAAGTAAACCTTTCCTTTCTTAAAAAAAAAAAAAAAAAAAAAAAAAAAAAAAAAAA